>CM067529.1:11885000-12027500 GCA_034509925.1 Hirudinaria manillensis | reverse complement strand
TTATTATTATTATTATTATTATTATTATTATTATTATTATTATTATTATTATTATTATTATTATTATTATTATTATTATTATTATTATTATTATTATTATTATTATTATTATTATTATTATTATTATTATTATTATTATTATTTATTATTATTATTATTATTATTATTATTATTATTATTATTATTATTATTATTATTATTATTATTATTATTATTATTATTATTATTATTATTATTATTATTATTTATTATTATTATTATTATTATTATTATTATTATTATTATTATTATTATTATTATTATTATTATTATTATTATTATTATTATTATTATTATTATTATTATTATTATTATTATTATTATTATTATTATTATTATTATTATTATTATTATTATTATTATTATTATTATTATTATTATTATTATTATTATTATTATTATTATTATTATTATTATTATTATTATTATTATTATTATTATTATTATTATTATTATTATTATTATTATTATTATTATTATTATTATTATTATTATTATTATTATTATTATTATTATTATTATTATTATTATTATTATTATTATTCAACACTTTTATTCAGCCCGGATTACGTCCGTAAAACCATCACGACAATCGGAGAACCTCATCGGTGTCTTTAGAGTCCTCAGACGGGCCCGGGAAAACCCATGGACTGTATTAACAGTAGCATAATATAATATTATAAATTAGATAAAGTACAATCAAATGAATGTTCTTCTCGGCCTTCTTCTTTTCCTTGCTTTCCAAGCGTTTGCTCTGAATGTTCTCCATATTCTATGGGTTTCTATCAGAGTTTTAATTGATGTCCACGTTAGGAACCGCTTAGAAATGCCCAGCTTCTTCCACGAGGTCCAAGTTTCCATGGCGATTGCTCCTCTCCAATTGATAATGTAGGCTGTGGCAATCGCCTCCATTTTGCCCTTGCCCTGCTTTGGGCTGTTTGCCTTCATCCAGCGATGAATGTCCGTGGTGTTATATTTGTTTGTTTTGTTTTGGTGGACTCTGTCTAGGTCCACGTTATCGGACACCACGGATACGTCACAAATTATGTAACGTTCATCGCTCCATGCACAAAGATCGGGGATTCTGGTCCCGCTGACGGTTGGAATACGAGGCTCTCTTGTTGTTGAGTACCCCATCTGTGTCAAGACCGTCTCAAGCATCTTCGCTATACAGTCGTGCCTTGCATGGCGGGGCCCGTCGGTACTTGGACACTTTTGGGTAATGTGGGCGAGAGATTCCATCTCCCCACATCTGGCTGCGCAGGCTGTGTTGAACAGGGGTGTTTTTCTGGAAGCCCGCAATCTGTTGAAAAGTGTTGCTGAGCGGACTTTGACACAGCTTATGTATTGGGTGGATGACATTCTGTTGATGCCATCCACCAGCCATTCACTTGGGGCTATTGCTTCCGGGAATCTCATCAGCCCGTGTCCGTCGACCGTTTTACAAAGTTCCCTCGCGGTTGATAGTCCACGAGGAACGTTCGGCTCATCTTTGTCCTTTGGCCTCCCAAATCTTTTGACTTCGCTGGCGATCATTGTGTTTTCGCGCAATGCATCCATCAGGAAGTTGTCGTTGCTCTCTTTGGCCTGTTGTAGAACTTTTGTCATTCTACGGATTCTAATTTCCGGAATCCATCGACGCAGTTGAAGGATTCCCATACCTCCTGTTTTGATCGGGGCATGAAAGAATGCATTTGGGGTGTCTTTTGGCAGCCGGAGCCATTTTCGAACAGACCTCCTTATTGCGACATCAGCAGAATTCAAGGACTTGAGGCTGATCGCTTCGAAGGTGAGGAAGTGAACGAGACTAGGGAGAAGATGAGTCCTTAGGACATACACTCTCTGGCATGGCACGAGCGGAGCCCGCGAAATCGAGTGAAGGCCTTTTTGAATTTTATCTGCAAGCGAAGCAAATTGCATTCGAGGTCCGATTCGAACTCCTAAATACTTATAGGTGTCAACTATGGAGAGTGCCCTGATATCCTTATCTTGCAGTTTCAGGTATGGCTCTGGGTTGACGATCCATTGTCTTTTACGAGTGATGACCTCAGTTCTCATCGAGGCACACTTGGATGCGTTCATGATGAGTCCAACTTTGGCCATCGACACCTCCAGTTGTCGCAACATCACTTTCATTCCAACGTCTGTGCTGGACAGTAAAAGAAGGTCGTCTGCAAAGGCGATGTAGTTGCATTTTTCGGAGGATTTACCTCCTCCCGTAACCCCAATTGATCTGTCAATGTCACTGACAACCATGTCAATGACAGCGTTGAATAACATCGGGGACATGGGGTCGCCTTGCCTTACTCCCCTGCCGACCTATATGGATCTGCTGAGCTCCTTTCCCATCCTGATGTGGACCTGACAATTACTGTACATTTCTGACAAATATCTTGTTAACAGGGGTGGTGCGCCGAATCGTGAGGCTGCCCTGATGATCGATTCGTGGGAAACGGAATCGAACGCCTTAGACACGTCTACAAATGTCATGTTGAGCTTCTTTCTGTCTTGTCTACTTTGGGCGACAAGAGCCTTTACAAGCCAGATGTTGTCGGCCAAACCGTCGCCTGATTGGAACGCCTTCTGTCTCGATGATAGTGGCCAATATAAGGACATACGTTTGTTAATCACTCGATGGAAGAGGCGACTCATGAGCGGACTCACAGTGATTGGTCTGAATTCACTTGGATCGGCTGTTCCTCTTACCTTTGGAATAAAGCTGACGACGCCAACTTTGAAGGGAGATGGTGGCAGTCCCGTCAATAACCAGAGGGACATGTGCACAGCAAAGTCGATTGGTTTGATGTTTTCCAAGTGTTTCCTTTTCACTCCATCCAGACCAGGAGCACCGTCTTTAAGACCTCGCAGAGCCATTTTTACTTCAGTGCAGCTGACGGGAGACTCCAAATCATGACAAATACCGCAGACTGAAACCACCGATCTATCGTCTGTAATTGACTTTTGGGAAAATATTGGTTCCCAAAACTGGAGCAGTTGTTCGTGTGGTATGGGTTTAACTTCCTCGTTATATTCTTCATTCAAAACCGAACGAGCTCCTGAAGATCTATTCTTCCTGAATAACCCTTGGACCTTTGCTCGTTTCATCTTTCTGTCTTCCCTTCTTATCTCCTTCTTAGATGGTCGGATCTTCGTTGTCCGAAATGGTCTGGTCTGATTTCCCGCTTTACTTTTGTCAGATGCAACATAGGAAGTAGTCTCGACTTATTATTATTATTATTATTATTATTATTATTATTATTATTATTATTATTATTATTATTATTATTATTATTATTATTATTATTATTATTATTATTATTATTATTATTATTATTATTATTATTATTATTATTATTATTATTATTATTATTATTATTATTATTATTATTATTATTATTATTATTATTATTATTATTATTATTATTATTATTATTATTATTATTATTATTATTATTATTATTATTATTATTATTATTATTATTATTATTATTATTATTATTATTATTATTATTATTATTATTATTATTATTATTATTATTATTATTATTATTATTATTATTATTATTATTATTATTATTATTTATTATTATTATTATTATTATTATTATTATTATTATTATTATTATTATTATTATTAACATAGCAGTTCATGAACACCCATAAAGTAATTCTATTGTGCTTTAGAGTCTACAGAAAAGAAGCAATTTAATTATGCCCTGTTTAATAACGTTATTATGATCAGTTTGCATTATCTTCTTAAAATAATTTTAAGAATCATAATAAATGTTGTGGATAATGTAATAATATTGTAGGAATTTACTATTACTTAAGTTTATAACGATAATATTCAAAATCTTTTTAAGGTTCGTGCAATAGCACATTATTGGTAATAAAGCAGCTTAGTATCTTCACTTCCCAAAGTAGTCCTTAATTATATAGCAAGTAATTTAATATACAACAATAAATATCAAAATCGATTATTATACATGATTATTTATTTATTTTATAAATATTTTATTTAAAAACCGACTAATTAACCTGAGCAATTTGTTAGAGAAACTTTCGTGAAACCATCGAGACATTTACAATTGAACGACCCGGGGGTATTTATGCATTTAGTGCTTTTCTCATCACATATTTTCATTTCACATTCGTCAATGTCTGATTGAAATTCAACATTTTATGATTTATAAACCAACTAAATTAATTAATTAAACTATTATTTATTAAACTATTACTATTATAAATTGTAAATAACCATTATAAATTCGATTAAACAAAACATGCTAAGGAAAAAATGAATTGTGTCTTCCTTTAGAAAACGGAATCTAATTTCAAAGAAAACATGTATAGACATCGTGTAATCACATAAACATTATATGTCAAAAGTAATGCACATATAATTAATATGTAATTATTACTTGTTAATAATTTACGACACGATAACTCTTAACCGGCCATGCACCCTGTGAATCACAGAAGCAGAATTATTTACTACGATTTCAAATCATTTATTTTAACCAATTGTTTCAGTTCACATTTCAAAGTGTTATTTGATTTTGAGTGAGAAAACAATTAAGGCGACTGGAGGCTATGGTAAAATTCAAAATTGATTTCTTAACATTTTAATTAATTTTTTTTTTAATTTTAATTAATTTCTTAATTTTTCAACACTGATTTTTTGTTAATCTAATTTCGAATTACAATTAAATATATTTAAAAAATTTTTAAAAACCTTTGCAGCTGAAGTTATCGCTGACATTAAATCCTTGATTGCATTCACATCTATACGATCCTTCCTCGTTTGCACACGTAGTAGTATTCAAGTCGCAGAGTTTGCCTTTGCACTCGTCAATATCTGGTTGAAATTAGACATTTAATATTTTCAAGAATTAATTCTGAAAATTTAATTTTAATGTCAGATGTTATTTCAAATGAAAGCACAACAATTCTTTCGGAACAATTCTTAACCATGGTTACACACCCGAAGGGTGAAAATAAATAAATAAATAAATTACTAACATAAAATGTAAAATAATCGATAAATGCAATTCATCTTAACACTTTTTTTCATCGGTTCGCAAATTGAATTAAATGTAATTTGACATTTGACGTAATAATAATATAATGACAATATAATAAAATATAAGAATTCCATTTATAGGCCTGAAAATATTTTTTGCGGAATAATTTATTTACTATTTATTTAAAAAAAAAAAACAAATAATTAACCGGTGCATCCTCCAGAACTTTCATTGTATATGTACCCTTCTTTGCATGTGCATTTGTACGAACCAGGTGTATTTGTACAATTTAAAATGTTAGCGACACACAACTTTTCACACTCGTTAATATCTGATTGAGATTCATTATTGAGTATCTTAGAAACCAGATAAATTGATCACGCAAGACAAGCGAATGTTCGTTTAAAAGGATGTAATAAAAATTTTAAAAAAAAAAACCTAGGATTATCTCTTAAGAAGCCCCAAAAAATATAATGTTACATTTGCTCGGGTTACATGGTTTAGCTTGAAGCACTTTAACTAAAAGGAATATTGGAAACAGACTAATTTATTATCGCTACAGCTTCAAAATTTCCATTTCATTCGTCCATTTCAGTCCACTTTTCAAACTTTTGAAATGCTAAATTTCTAAAATGCCAAATAGCTAAATGCTACACCACGTGAATTGGTCTCTAAAGACAAAACCATAAACTTCTTTCTTTTTTGTAGTTTTATGGAAATGAAATTCCCACATTTACAGTCAAATCTCGTTGCTATGCCACCCGTCGGGACAGAGAAAAAATGGCACAGTAACGAGGGTTTGTAAAAAACGGCCTTATTTTGTCAAATAAAACCAGCTTTATTTTCTAAAGTTAGCAGTTATCAGTTCAGTTTAAAGCTCTGAATAAATTTTGGCTGGCATCTTCTTTCGGCGGATCTCGTGCATATCGTTGTCTAAACGATCGCACGCTTGCATCACGCTGGACTTGCGAATCCACCGTTCCAGCTTCGCCCTGCACTGTCTTGAACGTGATGCCGTGACATTGTGAAATTGTTCATCAGCACAGCCAGTTTCATAGACTTCTCACTGATCAAATCGCGGCTGACTGACAGATTCTGTCCTCTTGATTGCTTCAGCCACATGAGCATTCCCTCATCGAGCTTCGGGTAATGAGCCTGCGTGAACTTTATGCGCTTCGATGGAACTCTAACCTTGATTGTACCCTCGATTGCATTTTTTTTGCTGAGAATGCCCTTCACGGTGGTTCTCTTCATTTCGACGCACACCACCCCAACTCGGACAAGTCTTCATTCCAATTCTCACATAAAATCCTCGACATTCACGCTCATATCTATTTATACTCTCAGTCAACTTTTCCCATTTGACCAATCAAATTCACATCCAATAAAATGTCCTATTACCTTCCTTAATCATCCCTCACCAACAAGTCCCGGGAAAGTATCAACCTGATCAAATCTTAAAAATACAAGGTAATGTCTCTTAATTACTTCCCCGACTGAGAATATGTCCTTAACTTCATGGGTTAGATAAACATTGTCAGGACCCTGGTGGCATTGTGAGAGTAGGGGGTGGCACAGTAAATTTACTTTGTATTAAATTTTATCGGACCGATCAAAAGTGGCACAAAGCGAGAGTTGCATAGTAACGAGAATTGACTGTAGTTCTCTACACTCTGTCTGTCTCCTCAGGTTATCCGAATTATCCCAGGGATTGGATCAATGGCCATCACCCCACTCACCTTTAATTGTCCCACAAAGTTTCTGATTTCTATGACGCAGTGATACAAATATGTTATTATAACAAAAAAAAAATAATCATATAAAGCACCTTTGCATTGTGTCGCTCCATTTTGTTCAAAACCTTTCTTGCATTTACACTCAAACGACCCTTGACTGTTCTGACAATCGGTTGAAACATTGTCACATTTTCCTAGCTTACATTCGTCAACATCTGATGGATAATCATCATTTATTATGTTTATATCGAAGAAAATATAATGGCTCTTTATATATAGCGCTCTTTTCAGACGTCTAGGGAATTAAATCCTAAATTCGTCGATATCTAATTAACTACTCTCTTAATAGTAATCTCTTAAGCCTTTATTAGTCATTTCCATTTCAGAAAAATTATTCAAGGCATTAATAATTAATATTACTAGCTTAATTAAATCAAATACCGTACCTGTGCAGGTGTGGTGTTCACCCAGAGCGAATCCTTCCAAACAAGAACAAATTGCATATTTAAAATTCCCCTCTATAACCTCTGAACAATTGGAACGTTCGTTACATGCACCCTGTGATGCAACCTTGCAATCTGAAATGAAGATAAAATGGCACAAAATGATGCCTTCTTCATGTTTATATCCGTTACTAGTTATTCGTTAATACTATACAGTTTATTAAAGATATTGTTGGATCCCTGGATCCAGTAAATTGAAGAATAATTAAAATTATATTGCCGAGTAATTAATTTAGTAATTAATTAATTTATTGGCAATATAATTTGATGATTGATTAAAGTCGTTGGTTATGAATCTCGACAAATAGAGTTATCTCGAAAATCGGAGCGAGAGTTAGAGAAACAGCAGATTTCAAGACTTAGACATTTGAGCATTGAACATCTTCCAAGCCATCTGAACACTTTCAATAAATCTGACCTTCCACAATTAGTTTGAGGACATCGGGTTATTACAATATTATACAATTTTTAAGACGTTTCTTTGAGATAAAATATGTACTGGCGGGTTTTAAAAACGTTAATGATTTTTTTTTATGACCAGATGACAAATGTCCGGTTATTTTTCCAGTCTACGAGGTCAACTTTGTTTCCTCTGTAATGCTGTATCATTTTGTATTTTCTTTATCGAAAAGTAATTCAATGTTGCTTTCTGTCTCTTCCGCAAGTCTCACTATTGAGATCAGTTCAACCACCAATCATAGTGAACTTTGATCATCGGACTTATTACAAAGCTTCCTAACTGGACTTGGGCTTTCGTTATCAACTTTGTCAATCACACTGACATCAGATGTAGTTACTTCCGGTTTATAGGGCCCACCGATGATCATGTAGTAAGTGGTCTTTAGATGATGAGTTAAATATGGACAACTACGGTTAAGATGTAATTCGAAGAGAGATTGAAACGTAAACACGGTGGTCCTAAACATTTTCTAGAGGACATGAGCAGTGAGAGTACAATTAAGACAGACTTTCGATAAAGAAAAAAAAGAATCCGTGATGAATTTTTCGTAAACCGGCAGGCGTTCATGATATATTAAATGACATAAAAAGAATGGACAGAAATTTACTGCGAGAGACAAGCGAAGTGGTTCTCCAATTTTTTAAGATTTCTCAAGCGCCATCCTCTCCGTTTACATTTCGTTTTATTATATAATTGCCTGTCCTTTCGAATGAAAGACATTTGACACATAAACTAGATATTTGTCTAGTTGTAGGGAAAGTAGGATGACAATACAATTATATTTATGTGCATTTTCAATATAATCTAGATTTCGACATCGTGAAACATAAACACAACTGAAAATCAAATTTACCGAATCTTTCACACTTTAATCCGTTTCGTCCTTCAGGGCACTTAGGGCAAAACGAATCATTGTATTGACAATCCTTATCAGGTTTACGCAGCCCTCGATAATTAACATTCCCTAAAGCGATGTTAAAAATTTCAGATGCATTTTTTTATAATTTAACGATTATGGGCAACGAATGCAAATTGCTGATTTTAGTAGCACCAGTAGCAAATTGTATTGACTTGTACCTTATTCCTAGTCATGAATTCTGACAAATACACATCGATACGAACCGGAGCTATCGGATACAGTAGATAGTGAACTCTCATTCCAGTTGAAATTGTAAGAGATAGAAATAGAAGTGTGCAGAAAGGGACGAAGGTAGAATGTGCCTCCAGGGATCCCGGAGAATCCGGTTAAAGGTGTCAAGCTGAATATTCGTGTGGTCGTTTCTGGAGGTTTTATCAGTCTGTTCCTATTGAAATGGGTGACGGATTTTATTTAGAAATCCATGAGCTGCACATGGAAAAAGGAGGCTGTGAAGTAGGCTGATAACAACAAAAAATATGCCGTATCGTATCTGACATCTTTAGATAGGAAAAACATATTTGGAAAAAACAAATGCCAACTTTGATTGACTTTGTGGGTATTGTGCATGATCAAGTCGGAGCAGCTCGGATAAGAGGAAATAGTCAAAAGAACTGATATTCTTAGGATCAGAAAAAAATAGTTAGACTATGAAGAATAAGCGTAAATTCGTTGGGGTCTGGCAAAAGGTGATAACCGTTGATGTACGATCAATCGATGATCTAAATTAAAAATTAAATGCCTTGTTAAAAACTAGGTCTTAAATGCACAGGTTCCGGACCCATGGTGAATTTTTCGGATATCCAATAGCCTGGGGAGCCGACTGAGAAGAAATAGGATCATTTCATCAAAACACAGAATAGATGATCCTCTGTCTGTCCTGATTTGTATGCTGGAGATACGAAGTTACCCAATCACAAAAATGAAGCCAACGAATGCAATATTGATGGAAGAATCCCCGATCTTTGTTGCAAGTCGGAATACATCGTTTACGATATGGAGATTATCTCAGACACCTGAGATGAGGAAGTGCAAATATCTATGAAGACCTGGATTCTGTAAAGGAGGGTTAGGGTTAGAGTTAGGGTCAAATAGACTTCTAGTGTCGGCTAAAACAGCAATGGAGTCACAAAATTTTTAAATTTACCATGACCAGCACTTGGAGAAAATGTGGAAAAGGAGATCACAAAGGATGTACAAAGAATAAATTGTATAATTTTGTGCCAACATTTTATTTTATTGTCCTTGACACGATTAAAGATCTTAAATACATCATCTGAGTCTGGTGGAGCCACCAACCCAAGCGAGTTCAGACCCATCACAGTGAGTTCAATCATTGGTCGACTCTTTCATAGGATCCTCAGCAGACGGATGATCTCCTTCTTGCCGTTGGCTCTGCGCCAAAAAGCGTTTCGTCAAGAAGATGGTCTGGCCGATAATATATGGTTGGTGAAGTCCCTCATCAAGAAAAAGAAGCAGGAACTGAAAAAAATTAAATTTGACCTTAAACGTATCTAAAGCGTTTGATTCAGTTTCTCATCAATTAATCATGAGTGCTGCTTCTCGACTCGGGGCACCTTCACTGTTTATCAATTACTTGACAGAACTGTACAGAAATAGTTGGGTTCAAATCAAGACTGCAGACGGAATTAGTAATCGCATTCAAGGGGGCACAGGCGTCAAGCAAGGTGATCCAATGTCTCCTATGCTTTTCAATTCCGTTATTGACATGGTCCTTAGCGAAGTGGACAAGTCAATCGGCGTAACAGAAGAAGCTGAGTCAAAAATAAAATGCAACTACGTTGCCTTTGCTGACGACCTCTTGCTGATGTCTACAACCGACGTTGGAATGCAGATGTTGCTTCAACAACTTGAAGGGGGAATGTCAAAGGTGGGATTTTCGATGAATCCAATCAAGTGCGCATCTCTCCGCACCGAGATAAACACCGCAAAAAGATCGTGGATTGTTAATCCGGAACTATATCTTGAAGTGCAACACACGAAAATCACTGCACTAAATATCATTGAAACCTACAATTATCTTGGTATTGAGATTGGGCCACGATTAAAATATGCATCAATAGCAGAAAAAATTCAAAAAGACCTACATTCCATTTCGCGCGACCCTTTGGAACCACATCAGCGGCTCTACATTCTCAGAACTCATCTCATGCCTGGCCTTGTGCACCATCTCAGCTTCGAAAAAATAAGCCTCAAGTCTTTGAATGCCGCCGACATCACCATTAGACGAACAGTTCGACATTGGTTGAAATTGCCGAAGGACGTCCCAAATGCATTCCTGTATGCCCCAGTCCGATTAGGAGGTCTCGGAATCCTTCAACTTCGAAAATGGATTCCAAATATAAGAATTCGTCGCATCTTATAGGTCTTAAAAGAAGCCAAAGCGAATAGGGACCAATTCATGCTGGACATCCTTGGATCGACTTGAAAGTCCTTTTTTTTGGATAGTCTGACGGGATTTCTCAGACTCATTGGCGGACCTACAATTATGGAATCGGATTACGAACTGATTGCTTTTTGTGAGTTTTGGCTGGGCTAATAAAGAAATAATAATAATAATAAGTCTGTTCGAAAATGGTTCCGGCTGCCAAGAGACACACCAAATGCATTCTTTCATGTCCCTATCAAAACGGGAGGAATGGGAATCCTTCAACTGCGTCGATGGATTCCGGAAATTAGAATCCGTAGAATGACAAAAGTTCTACAACAGGCCAAAGAGAGCAACGACAACTTCCTGATAGATGCATTGCGCGAAAACACAATGATCGCCAGCGAAGTCAAAAGATTTGGGAGGCCAAAGGAAAAAGATGAGCCGAATGTTCCTCGTGGACTATCAACCGTGAGGGAACGTTATAAAATGATCGACGGACACGGGCTGATGAGATTCCCGGAAGCAATAGCCTCAAGTGAATGGCTGGTGGATGGCATCAGCAGAATGTATTATCAATTGGAAAGGAGCAATCGCCATGGAAACTTGGACCTCGTGGAAGAAGCTGGGCATGTCTAAGCGATTCCTGACGTGGACATCTTTAAAGACTCTGGCAGAAACCCATAGAATATGGAGAACATTCAGAGCAAACGCTTGGAAAACAAGGAAAAGAAGAAGGCCGAGAAGAACATTTATTTGACTGTACTTTGTCTAATTTATAATATTATATTTAGGCTACTGTTAATATAGTCCATGGGTTTTCCCGGGCCCGTCTGAGGACCCTAAAGACAGCGATGAGGTTCTCCGATGTGCGTATTGGTTTTACGGACGTAATCCGGGCTGAATAAAAATTTTGAAAAATAATAATAATAATAATATGATATTGAAGCAGAAGACAGATGACAATTGCAGAATCTGTGGCAAGGCTCAAGAAACGATAAGCCACAAGATGTTGTACTGTGTTAGTAGAACAACTGAATATTTGCACCGACATAATAAGGTGGCCAGTTACATCCAATGGGTTGTATGCCGTGAGCTAGGATGTGAAGTTCCAAGGAAATGGTACAAACACACACCCCAAAGTGTGACATACACAAAGGATTGCACCACCTTATGGGACTACGCAATTACCACGGGCAGGAAAATAGTGGCCAATATACCTGACATTGTCATCCGTGACAGTAGATCCAAGTCGTGCATGCTAATGCGTTGTTTCAGTCCCGGATGATAAAAACATCGCGCTTAAAGAAGCTGAAAAAATAGCAAATATAAGGAAATTGAAATTAACCAGATGTGGAACGTGAATCTAAAGTAGGAGCGCTCGGAACGCTAAGAAAAGACTTTACAAAGTGTGTAGAGTTAATACCAGGACGACCAAAGACTTCGGAGATTCAGAAGATCTCCTTGGTGGGCCCTGCCCACATTCTTCGGAGAGTTCTTGGGTGAATCGCTGAGAGCACTGGTAGTGCTTGTCATTCATTCCTCACCGGCAGGGAAATAGAGAAGAAGAAGGCAAAATGTGTATAATAATAATAATAATATTGTATTTGTATTAAGGAATGTTATTAATATTATTAATATATTGTATTGTAATTACTTGCTATATAATTAAAGACTACTTTGTGAATTGGAGATACTAAGCTGTTTTATTATTGAAATCATGTTATCATACTAGTCTCCCAAAGACTCTGAATATTATCGTAATAAATTTTAAGTAATAATAAATTCTTACAATATTATTACATTATCCACAACACCTCCCCCTCACATATAATTGCTTGCTTGCTTGCGTCGCTCACGAGACGCTTAGGTGGACCACGATGGCGTGTGGTTTATTGCTGGTTTTGGCATTGCGTCTTCTTGGGAGTGTTCCTCTACCAATGACTTGCCTCTGTCGAATGGCTATCGCCATTCCCTCTGTCTTGCTGACTTCTCAATTTGTCCTTCACTTATCACCAGCAAGTCTTTTCCTTCTTGACACGGAATTTCTACTGTTTCTCCTCCTATCATCATATTTGTCGGATCTGCATCTGTCATGGCTTCTTGACCTCGATCTACTCCTGTATCGTCTATTGTAACTCCTTGTCCTTGATCCTCTATCATCACTTGGAGAAATGGAGTGAGATGGAGTGCATGAATGGAACCTCCTTCGTTTGCCCCCATGTTTACTGATTGAATCGCCTTGTTCATGAGTAAGATCCCCTTGGTCTTGAAACTCTGTTCATCCACTTACACTGCCATCTACGTTGCCACGTTCCTGACTACTGCAACAACCCTCTGCTTCCTCTTCCTCCTCAGGCGATGGGTTCCGGACTTCTTGCTAGGGAAGTCTCGAAAATCCCCAAATGCTGACCTATCTTCAGCTACGACTGGATCAGCATCGACTGTCTTCCCGGGTTCATCCTGAAGCTGTCTCAACAGGATCAACATTAATCTCTTCTTCCTTCCTCGTATCGCAGTGGACAGGGGTAGTTGCAACCAAGGTCTCTGCGCTGACCTTGCACATCATGGCTTCTTCTTACAATATTATTGCATTATCCACAACAAATAATAATAATAATAATAATAATAATAATAATAATAATAATAATAGAAATAAAATATTACCTATTGCAAATATCGCGACCTCGTAGACTCTTCCACAATGCTTCCAAATATTTGTACACTCATCTGAGCATTTACTTAACTCCGCCGAACGAAACATTTCCAAATTATTTAAACATTTACAAATAATTTCCTAAAAATTAAAATAAATTTAAGAATTTTAGAAAGTAATTTTCCACTTGACATGATTATAATGAACCAAAACTAATTGTAAAATAATTACAATATTCCAACGAATATGTAAAAATTTGTCGTTTTCACTCAAAATAAGATAGGAAGGTTTAGGGGTTTAATATTTGTGTCTTTTATTTATAGTGTTGGATCCCTGACATTAATTAATTAATTAAATAATTAATTAATTAAGTTAATCCAATAAAGATATCCTTCCGTTAATTAATTCATCAGACCCCTAGGTTACAACATTGGTGTCAGGAGTGGGATTTAGCGTCGTAAAGGGATATCGATTCACTAGAGGTAAAAACAGCGAGTTTTAACGACAGAAATGGGACCTAAGATACTGGAAGATTTGCGCGTTCCCGATTTGAGACGAGAACTAAGGAATCGAGGCCTGGATGCAACTGGCCTAAAAGCCGAACTACAAGGACGGCTCGAGGAATGGCTTTTGGAAAATAATCACGATCCGTCGGAGTATGAATTTGGGGTTCACAAAGAAAAACAATGGGAAGCCCTTCAGACTGCTATAGAAGCCAACAATAATGCCCTGGATGCTTTGCGGTCAGATATGAAATGCGGCATGGATGATTTGCGGTCGGATATGAAATGCGACAATAATGTTTTGCGGTCAGATATGATTTGCGGCATGGATACTTTGCGGTCAGATATGAAATGCGACATTGATGATTTGCGGTCGGATGTGAAATCCGATATAGCCAACTTCCAGGTAGCCATGGATGTTTTACGGGAGCAGGTAAAGACAGACGTAGCCAAATTCCAGACATCCATGGATATTCTGCGGGAAGAGGTAAGAACTGATGCAGCCAAATTCCAAACATCCATGGAAGAGGTAAAAACGGACGTAGCCAACCTCAGATCATCCAAGGAGATGGCCGACCTGAGAAAGGTTAAAGCAGAATTAGATGCACTAAAAGAAGAGCAGAGGAGGGAAATAGAGAAGTTTAAAAAATACAATGAATCGAAAACAGAGACATATGGAAGAGAGAAAACGACAAGACCACCATTATTCGACGGACAAGGGCCATGGGCAGTGTTCAGACATCAGTTTGAAATTGCCGCTGAACGTAAAAAGTGGACCGAAGAGGAAAAAGCAACAGAGCTGATAATGGTACTGCGAGGAAAGGCAGCCGAGCTTTTGCAAACAATGCTCCACTGTAAAGCCTATTCAGAAATAGCAGAAGCAATGGAAAGAAGATTTGGGAATGGCCACATGCTGGAAGTACATAAAAACGAATTAAAAAACCGTACGCAAAAACAGGGCGAATCACTCCAAGAATTAGAGGCTGACGTCAGAAGGCTCGCATACTTAGCCCATCCAGGACAGTCAACAGATTTCATTGAAAACATTGTAACTGACGCCTTCGTTGATGGGATAAGGGATGCGGAAACCAAAATGGCACTAAAAATTCATGGAATAAAGGCCAGCCACGAAGCATTGGCGTTTGCAATCTCAATGGAGGCGGCAAAAGCTTCAATCCAAAACAGCTTGAATGTAAGGAAAATTGAAGCACATGAAGACAAAGACAAGGAGAAAGACAATGATAAAGACAGTGAGATAATTAGAAGAATGGCCGAACAAATCAATAACCTCAGCAAACCTCAAGGAAAACCAAGGTTCCAAGAAGTAGATAGAAGACCAAGGTGCTTCAGATGTAACAAGCCTGGCCATTTAGCCTGAGATTGCAGAACGACATTTCCCCCAAAACAACAGTACTGGGGAAGATCGTACAATCAGGAAAAACTAGAAGCTACCGGTTTTGGGGGGCGAAGATCGGTTCAGCAAACTCGAATTGCCCCACTCATCTTTCACGTTACAGCACTAGGGAAAGAATCATCGCTGGGAGTTAAAGGGAAAATAGGAGGGAATGAATACAATATGGTAATAGACACAGGGGCATCTGCATCCATTATCCAACCAAAGTTAGCAGAAAGCAGTAAAATAACCGTAGCCAAAAATTACAAGCTAAAAACAGCCACAGGGGAATTAGTGCCAGTCCAGGGAACCACAGCTATTACAGTAGATTTAGGAGGCAAGTCATTCAAACAAGAATTCATGATAGCCAATATCACAGATGAATGTATACTGGGATTGGATTTCATGCGACGTTACGGAATTTCCATTGACATGAAAGGCGGCATCCTTCAACAAGGAACGATGGAGATTCCTCTGCACTATGGAGATACAGAAGTCAAAGACACGTTCGTAAAAGTATTACAAAACGAGACCATCCCGGCACAGTCGGAAAGCTTAATTTGGGGCGGGCTAGAAGGCGACTATACAAAATTTGGTATAGGAGCTGTCGAAGATCAATCGGGCATTGGCCAAGGACTACTAATAGGACGAGCACTAGTCAAACTGAACACCGGCAGAGTCCCACTGAGGGTAATGAATCTATCTGACCAGGAACAACAGATCAAAGCAGGAACACCTATCGCACTTTGCAGGAACGTGGAACGCATATTAACATTAGATGGAAGTGGAAATAAGCATAGAAAAAGGGATACCATGTCTAAACCATTAATGGACAATCTCTTGAAAGATTTAGACAAAACTCTACAAAAAGAAGATTATCAACAAGCGAAAAATCTGCTTAGTGAATTTCAGGATATAATGGCTGAACAAGACAGCCCTTTGGGTAGGACTAACCTCGTGCAACATCAAATAAATACGGCCGGCGCTAAACCCATTCGACAAAACCCCCGTCCACTTCCTTTAGCTACAAGAGCAAACGCCAAAGAAATGATAAAA
This sequence comes from Hirudinaria manillensis, assembly GCA_034509925.1. Taxonomy (NCBI): domain Eukaryota; kingdom Metazoa; phylum Annelida; class Clitellata; order Hirudinida; family Hirudinidae; genus Hirudinaria; species Hirudinaria manillensis. The sequence continues at coordinate 12,010,825 of CM067529.1, read as the reverse complement.
GAAATGCAAGACCAAGGGGTTATTGAACCGTCAAATAGCCCCTGGAGCTCACCAGTGGTACTCGTTAAGAAGAAAGATGGATCACTTCGTTTTTGTGTCGACTATAGAAAGCTGAACGAAATGACACTTAAGGACAGCTACCCCTTACCTAGAATCGATGATACTTTAGACACTCTCTCGGGATCAAAAATTTTTTCCACGTTAGATCTCAAAAGTGGTTACTGGCAAGTGGAGTTACATCCTGACGATAGAGAAAAAACGGCCTTCTCGACAGGTGAAGGATTATGGCAATTCACTGTCATGCTGTTCGGGCTATGCAATGCCCCCGCGACGTTTGAAAGATTAATGGAACACATACTAAGGGGACTCAATTGGAAAGTATGTCTAGTATATTTGGATGACATAATTGTTGTCGGAAAAACATTTGGAGAACATTTAGACAACCTCCGAGAAGTATTTAGTAGGATTAGAGAGGCAGGCATGAAACTGAGTCCAAAGAAATGCTCACTCTTTAAAAAAGAAGTCAAATACCTTGGCCATATCGTGTCTTCTGAAGGTGTTTGTACATATCCAGATAAAGTCGAGGTAGTAAAAAATTGGCCTGTACCCAAAAACATCCAAGAACTTCAAAGCTTCTTAGGACTTTGTACCTATTACAGACGATTTATTGCCAACTTTTCAAACATCGCAAAAAGCCTTCATGAGCTTACTGTAAAAGGCAAGCCATTTATCTGGAACGACAGCTGTGAGAAAGCATTTGATAATCTGAAAGAAGCTATGACAACGGCACCGATCCTGGCATATCCTATTCCCGGATTACCTTTTATCCTCGATACAGATGCCAGTAACTGTGGAATCGGGGCAGTTCTTTCCCAGCAGGTTGAAAATGAAGAAAAAGTTCTAGCATTTTATAGCCGTTCACTGTCTAAAGCAGAAAGAAACTATTGCGTGACCAGGAGAGAATTATTAGCAGCAGTAGAATCCATGAAACACTTCCAGAAATATCTTTTGGGCCAGCCGTTTTGCTAAGAACGGATCACGCCTCTCTGAGGTGGCTGTTAAACTTTAAAAACCCAGAAGGTCAGATGGCGAGGTGGATTGAAAAACTACAGGGTTTTCAGTTCAATATTGAACACAGGAGAGGTCAAATACACAACAACGCTGATGCGCTATCACGACGTCCTTGTCCACTTAACTGCAGACACTGCAACAACGCAGAGAAAAAACAGGAAACCGAAGAATGTCGACAAATTCGTATCACGGCTCCCGAACCCTGGACGGAAAGCGGGTTACGAGATCTACAATTAAGAGACGAAGCACTTGCACCCATACTACAGTGGATGGAGGCCGGGGTGAAACCAGATTGGCAACAGATAGCGGAGCACGGAGAAGTTACTAAGTCCTATTGGGCACAGTGGGATTCCTTGAGAATTAGTAATGGACTCCTACATAGGAAGTGGGAAACAGAGGATGGCACCGACTATCACCTTCAAATAGTACTCCCGAGATCTTGCGTCTCTGAGGTGTTACAAGAATTCCATAACGGAACCTCAGGCGGACACCTAGGAGTGAATAAAACCATCAGGAAGGTGAGGGAGAGGTTTTACTGGTTGCACTACAAACAAGACGTTGAGGAGTGGTGTAGGAATTGCAATAATTGCGAAACCAGTAAAGGTCCTCAAAGGAAGACTAAAGGTCTATTGCAACCTTATAATGTGGGAGTACCTTTTGAAAGAATAGCTTTGGATATTGCCGGACCATTCCCTGCATCAAAGAAGGGAAATCGGTACATATTAGTGATCAGCGATTACTTCACCAAATGGACTGAAGCGTTTGCACTGCCAAATCAGGAGGCGGAAAATGTAGCTGATGCTCTCGTAAATAATTGGATTAGTCGATTCGGGGTGCCATTAGAGTTACATTCGGACCAAGGAAGGAATTTCGAGTCGAAAATATTTCAAGAGCTATGCGAAAACCTTGGAATCCATAAGACAAGAACCACTGCATTACATCCACAATCGGACGGTATGGTCGAGAGATTTAACAGGACCATGGAACAGTATTTGTCAAAAATGGTAAGTGAACAGCAAGATGACTGGGACAGATACCTGCCACTTTTCCTTATGGCCTACCGGACAGCCGTGCATAAAACGACAGGAATCAGTCCATCGAAAATGACATTCGGGAGGGAGATACGTTTTCCTGCCGATATGATGTTCGGAAGAGCAGAGGAACCTAAGTCGGCATGTGACTACGTTTCAAGCCTAAGAAATACACTTGCCGACACACATCAGGTTGCCCGGAAAAATATAAGTGTTAATAGCGGTCAAGCCAAAGCGAGATACGATAGGCAAGCCAATGATATAAGCTTTAAAGAAAATGAACTAGTCTGGCTATACAACCCCCAACGAAAAAAAGGGAAGTCGCCAAAGTTACAAAAAGATTGGGAAGGACCATACCGAATCATAAAGAAACTAAACGACGTGGTATACCGCATACAGAAATCAGCAAGGACTAGAATGAAAGTGGTCCACAGCAATCGATTAGCAAAATATCACGGAGAAACAGAACAGCCTGTTCGGGACGAACAGATTTAAGGAGGGGGTAATGTTGGATCCCTGACATTAATTAATTAATTAAATAATTAATTAATTAAGTTTAGTTAATATTCAGAATCTTTTATTTCAAAGTCGTATCTAGCGATTCGAGTCATTAGGCAGTTCCGATCGGGACAAGCAATCGACCAAATCGTCCAGCCGTATTTACCATTAGTTAAATCCAATAAAGATATCCTTCCGTTAATTAATTCATCAGACCCCTAGGTTACAACAATAGGTTCACTTTTACTCCGTTATAAATGCAATGAGTTTCTCTTGCTTTCTGGCGCTTCTCTAAATTTGTTCGAGTTTATTTGTTTAACGAAAAACAAATTATCTTAGATCTAAAGCTCACCCCAACAAAAATCTGTATATTCTAAAACGTAAACATTAAAAAAAACACATCATCATGTTAAATGCGACAAACGTCTCTAAGTGTCCTGGATAAGCCAAAGTACTTGTAACCATCGCATTCTTTTATGCATCGCAAGCTATTCTGGATGGTACATTCCTTTGATGAGATCTGGACATCTTTGAAACATCCCAGATAATTTTCAACGTACGATCCTACAGGAAAATTGTTGCAAAATTATATAGATTTTTTTTTCTAGTTTTGTACAATTAGCTTACCGTATCCATAGACAGTTATGTTAGTAAGAGCTATTGAGTCAATTATTATCCGGTTACAGTAAAGATTAGGTTTAAGTTTAATAGTTCCATTTCCAAGGTGTGTATATCTATCTGTTAGATTCTTATCAACTTTATATTGATCTGAACATTCTCCCTCCACCGTAAACGGATATATGTCTTTGATCAAATTAAAATTGTATCAGTATTAACACGTTTTAAATTTCAAATAATATTTAGTCATGTATGGCGATATCCATATTTAATTTTTAGAATGCACTCATGAAATTTTATACGGATAACTGGCAGTCGTTTTATCAAATCAGAAAGTATTACCTGTTTGATTCGGACTAAACAGTTGACTGAACTTGATCAAACTTATATTAGACAATCTTTCGAAGACTAATACCACCCTACCCGTAATCCCAACTCCAATAAAAACTAATTTTCCTTGATCAGACTTTTGAACAGTCATATTTTCTTTTAAGTTCTTTTCAATTTTCATATAAATTCCCTTGTAATTATTAATCTTCTTATCTTCTCTGTTTTCAACATAATAAATTATTAGAATAACAATTAGGGTGAGATTATAAAACCGATAGGAATATATGTTAGGCATTGCTGTAAAAAAAAACAAATAAAATAAACATCTCCAAAGCAACGTAAACAATTTACGTAAATAAATTTGGTATTGTTTGGACCACATTATCTGGAGTTGTGCTTACACAGAATGCTACTCATATTGTATACGCATTCATTTAATACAGGCATCTCCTTAACGCCGTCTCGGCTTAAACCCGGCCCCTGCAGGTCTCTAATGTACAGGGATCCGCTTCATATTCTCTCACTGAACTAGCTTTGGCATGTATGTATTTGTATGTTTATTATGACCATTCGTCTACATACCTAGCCAAATCGTCGTGTGAATGTTTCGCAGACATAAGAATGGGTAGTGTTTCCATTAATACCCTACTAATACGACAACGTTCGGACCCGGATCACGTTTGGGTTAGATTTCTACCCCCAAAATACATTCCGAACGGAAACGAATTTGCGATCAGGATCGCTAACGTTCGGTAAAGTTTATTAACAGGTAAAACAGACCCGACTTTGAAATTAAAACTGATTCTTCAAAGCAGATTCGATGAAACGACTTACAGTCATCAATTTTACGGATGCGTGGAGATCACAAGTGATGAAGTTGATTCATTTCCTCTTCACGTTGTTTAGAGCAACTAAGTTCATTGCCTGTGCAATTTCGAGAGATCAGATTTAGAACGAATATCCACAATTTGCTACAAATTATTTCGTTATTCCAGTTAAAATGTTGATAATCAGAGTTTATCCCTTCAGTGAACTATCAATGAACTAGGCACAGTTGGTGTTAGCATGAGTTAGGGTTATGGTCATGGGTTTTCATTTGCAATGTTATGTTTACAATGCTTAATAATACCAGTGTGGCCAAACTACTTTTTCAAATAATAAACTTAATTAAATCAAAATCAATTATTTGAAAATTGTGATAATTTAAAAATTGATTTAGTAAAAAAAAAATAATAATTAAATCTCTCAGTCTCACCACTTGAAATGCTGAACTGATGTAGGCAGGTGCCTCAGAGATCTGACGACGAATTTAAAATTAACATTCATTTCAATATAAAAACACTAATTTGCAACAAATAAATTCTTGGAAGTAATACATTACTTTCCAGAATTACAATAAATAATTCATCATAAATTCCCCATGGGAATTAAGAGAATTAAACTAAAAAATGACTTGGGCAGCCATCAAGACAACAAATCAGAGTGAGCATCTATAATTAGTACCGATTATACGGCCATTTCCTAATCAAGATGCCCAAAGTCGAGGTAGCCGTCATTCTCTCGTTCGGCCTCCGTCACTCTTGCACGACCCACCTGTCTCAGTTTGTCCACATAGTCCATTCGCCTCGAAAGGAACCTCCAGGTCTCCTGGAAATCTTCGTATTCATCGCCGACGAGGCAGGCTTCGGTGCTCTTGTAGACCAGACCGAGCACGGCTCGCTTGGAATACCAGTTCAGCTTCACGGATCGGAAAGAGAGCAGACGAGAGTGAATAATGGTTAAAAGTGCAAGCAGTTAATAATCAAATCTCTTCGATGCAAGGACACGATCGGACAAAAATCCGATGTGAGTCACAAATAGAAAAAGTTATTTTTTTAATTCCAATTTTAAAAGTTATTATTTTTATTACTATTCTTGTTATTATCATTATTATCGACGTAATATTATTAGAGTATTACTTAACCAGTTGCAATGCTAAATATTTATAAAATATAAATTTTAATCAGTCGTTGCTCAAGCTGTCATTATTTTCTTTAGCCGGTTGCAAAGCGTGCAACCATTGAAAGTCAGTTTTGTCAGATACTGTAAAAGTAATCGGTGAAGTTCTACTTTGTAAAGGAGAATTTGTAAATGTTAAGATGAGGTCTGCAGCATGAAAGAAAAATCGTTTATGTTTTTCATGTTTTTTTTTCCATTCATTTGCATGGTCACAGCTACAAGCACGAGTCACTAACACAGTATTTCTAGTCAAACGTTTTCCAACTGTGTTCACACGGAACGTTTAGGTTTCTAGAAATCTGAGTTCTGAGAAATTCATTCTTCCGAAAATAACGGCCCTCTGTCCTTTTTAGTCCAGGTTGCCATGCCTGACACTGTACACAATGTTTGCAATGGGTGTTGTCTTGGCACGGACGAGAGGAGGGTAGCATGGTACACCCCCATCTCCCTCTCTCTGTAGAGGTCTGGACACGATGGCGTCGTCCAAACTTGCACCCTGTTGATTTAGGTAGAATCTTTATTTTTTCTTATTTCTTTGGAATGCTTTATATTTTTGTGGAGATTTTTTTTCTCTCTTCTCCAATGGACGTGTCTACAGGTTTTATTTCTTTATTTACGATTTTTATTTTCATTTCCCGTCTCCAATATCTTACAAGGCAATACATTGCATTGAGATACAATTTATCATTATTTTCGTTTAAAAAAATGGTGGAAACGAAATTAACATTCAACGGTTTCACTTATTATTATTATTGTTATTATTATTATCGTTATTATAATTATTATTATTATTATTATTATATTTAATGTTGTTTTTATCATTATTATTATTATTATTATTATTATTACTGTTATTATTATTGTCATTAAATTTATTCCTGTTAATCTTTATCAATGTTTCGTGTCACCGTTTCAATGTCAATGATTAAATCCTAAACAATGCTCGCTTTTGTTTTCCAAATATTTTCGGAAGAAGCAGCAAATGATAACGTTTGCACTAAGTACTTTGAAAAACAAAACTGTTTTTTCTCGTGAAAATATCTCTGGTCGCATCTGGACACAGGTTCGCGTTATTTTAAGTTGACCGCTGGGTTTCACGTATCTGAAAATTTCATTTTCCAGTGGGATTGTTGAACATTTTAAAAACTGATTGAGGCAAGGAGAAAGGAACAATAATTATAAAGACTTATTAACAATAATAATTTAGTTCATTAAAGTGGCGTACGTCCGGTGGACTCCAATGCCACGCAGAAAGGTAAGGCACAAGAGCCCGTGAGAGAGCGATCATCGCCTGGAACACAAACTTATTCATTAGAGGATATAAATTGGCCATAATTGACCATAATTAAATAATATTAGCTTGATATTCCTTTCTAACATTCCTGTTAATCCGTTTGCCATTGATGTCAACCATCACAAACTAATGCAAACAAGATATATAATTCACCAAGTTTGCAAACTTCTTCGGATAAGAATCTTTCAGTTGCTCTAGCGCTCAAACGTTAATCGATATTTTTATCAGTTATCTTTATTAATTAATAAAAATAAAAACCCAACAAAACCAAAATAATAGATACAAAAATCGTGAGTTCATAAAATGGGGGTCCTAATGTTATTTTTGTTTGTCTTTGATGTTTTACTCCGTAGAACGAGTGGTGGACATGCTGGATTGTGAACCTGAGGAAGTAAATTAAGTTACTATTGTTAAAATTGTTACAGTTATTTTTTTATTTTCAACTTTTATTCAGCCCAGATTACATCTAAAAAAGAAATAAAAACCATCGCTCATTAAAAAACCCCAACAATGTTTTTAAAGTCCTCAAACGGCCCCGGGAAAACACAACGACTTTGTCCTGATATTCTCATCCTTCAGATTCAGGTACGGATCTGGATTCACGATCCATTGCCTTTTTCGCGTGATCACCTCAGTTCTCAACGAGGCACACTTGGCTGGGTTCATGATGGTGAGTCCAAATTTCGCCATCGATGTCTCTAGTTGTTGCGACATCACTTTCATTCCAATATCTGTGCTGGACAATAAAAAGAGGTCGTCCGCAAGGGCGATGTAGTTGCACTTTTCTGTGGATTTCCCTCCTCCAGTGACACCCATAGATCTATCGATATCAATGACTACCATGTCGATCACAGCATTGAATAACATCGGCGACATGGGGTCGCCTTGCCTTACTCCCCTGCCGACATGTACGGCTCTGCTGATCTCTTTCTTTTCTTACTCTGATGTGGACCTGGCAATCACAATACATCTCCGACAGATATCTTTAACAAAGATGGTGCGCCAAGTCGAGAGGCTGCCCTGATAATCGATTCGTGTGAAACGGAATCGAAAGCTTTAGATACTTCCACAAATGTCATGTTGAGTTTCTTTTTCTCTTGTCTACTGTTGGAACTGGCCATTTGAAGTTTGCAAGAAGACTGCGAGTCCGTAAACGAAAGTCAACATAAACGACGATACGGAAGGATTTTCGTTTGCAAGTCTTCGATTTTCTCCTATTATTTTATAGAAACTGTGAAGTAGCCTCAACCTCAGAAGACGAAACGGAAGGTAGGGGGCACGAATAAGCTTAATTCAGAGTAATTCGATCATTTTCGAGCGAAATTAACATGTATTTAGACACAAAACACTCAAGATAAACAAATCGTAAAGGCAAAGAAATTCAGAGATCGTTGCTCACCGATACTTCCAAATTTCATCTGGTTGATGTAATACCAGGCTGCTAATAGCGTGGCGGCAAGGATCAGAAGAAATATCACCGGGAAGGTGATGTAGTCGCGAGCCTCGTATTCGTCCGTGGTCCAGTGAATGTCATCATCGTCCGACTTCGGCTGAGTGCCCGAAATGTCTGCTGCCTTTGATGTCGTCAGAATTTTATGAGGTGCTGAAGGAGATAAGCCGGTTTAGTTAGTATAAAGTCAAGACATTCAGTACTCAGTAGTGCTGATATAATTGACTTTGGTCCACTAAGTGTCACTGAGATGGATAACTGCTTTCGTGGATTGAACAGTTATTTCTTTAGAGATAACCTCCAAAGGACATTCGGGATATAAGATAAATTTCAGCTAGTAAATTCTTTTTCTCAACTTCTTATAAACATCCCTTAAATGCGCCTTGTCACGCGCCGATATTGAAATAATTATGCGATTGAACACGATAGCGCCGATAACTATCCTTCTCCGAAGTACTAGGTAAGTTTCGCTTCATAGCGATATTACATAATATTACATATATTAAACATATAATGTTACGTAATTTTACATTTAGACGGTTTGGCGAATCTAACAACCTCTTTCGCAAGTCAAATTGTCGATGTTGTCATAACCAGATAAGCACATGCACATAAATCCCGGAATCATGTTCAGACAGATGGAAGTGGAAGTGTCGCATGCTACATTCTCATCTTGACATTCATCAATGTCTGAAAAATTAAACAGAAAGAACAAATCAACAGAAAAAAAAAAAACAACAACATGAATCATGAAATGCAACATTCGATTGCTCTGTTTAGGAATGCTATAATTTTACATGCCTGTACTAAGCTGTAACTTTCAAGGAACCTATTTTTTGATACAAATCGGCTTTCAGAATCATTATGGATTTTCAGGGTAACAAATTAATGTATCACTCGCAATTGCTGAGTGTAGCTCACTAATATGTAAAGTTTTATTTTTATAATTAATACAAAAATAATTGTCCTAAATCCTTTGCTTAACTTGCGGGGGTAAGCCCAAAAATCTGATTGATTTTGTTCAAATGTCACTCAAAGCTTAATTTCATTGCAAGCATTCCAAATCATTCAGCTGAGCATTCTAACCTTGACATTCGACCAGGTATTCGTAGGTGAATTTCTCCATCCCTGTGGGGCACTTACATGTGAAACCTCCCAAAGTGTTCTCGCATATAGCCTTTTTGCCGCAGTCGTGAATCAGCGTTGCGCATTCGTCGATATCTTAAGAAAGAATTCTAAGTCAAATAATAATAATAATAATAATAATAATAATAATAGTAACAAAGGATATTGATGGACAATGATATGTCGAAGTGTAATCACTTTGAAACTTTTTAAAATTACAGACGTCACTGGTCAATTAACCTTCGCATACTCGGGTGCCTAGGCTCTTGAAACCCTCGTTGCACTGGCATTCGAATGACCCGATGAGGTTTATGCACCTGGAGGTCACGATCGGGCAATCGTGACCAGATTCCGTGCATTCGTTGATATCTGAACGATTCAAACAGTCTCTGAGCTCAGGTCAATTATGCAACGAATAAGGATGAATCATAATAATAATAATAATAATTATTATTATTATTATTATTATTATTATTATTATTATAATTATAATTATTATAATTATTATTATTATTATTATTATTATTATTATTATTATTATTATAGTACAATCGACTTTTCTGCTTCATAGCAATCAATCTTTAATCTCATCCAATAGTCCTGAATGTGACTTAATTCATTTAATAAAAGTAATTGCAACGAAACGTAACGTAAACCATTGCAAGCCACATTCAGGACTATTGGATGAGGTTAAAGATTGAATGCTATCAAGCAGAAAAATCGATTGTCACTCTCTCTAATGAAATGGACAGACTTAAAATAACAGTAATACTAACAATAATATTAATTAATTGCATGTATTAAGAGGCAGTAAGTGGATGAGTAGAGTTCCAAGGAGATCTTACTCAGTCCATGAACAAGACGATTCAATCGGTCAAAATGGGGGCAAACAAATGAGGGTCCATTCGTGTACCCTATCTCACTCCCCTTCTCCAAGTGATGGTACAGAATCAAAGTCAAGGAGTTATCACAGACGATACAGGAATAGATCAAGGTCAAGAAGCCATGACAGATGCAGATCCGACAAATATGATGATAGGAGGAGAAACAGTAGAAAGTGCGTGTCAAGAAGGAAGAGGCATGCTGATGATAAAGAAGAACAAATTGAGAAGTCAGCAAGACAGAGGGAATGGTGTTGGCCATTTGACAGAGGCAAGTCGATAGTAGAGGAACACTCCCAAGAAGACGCAATGCCAAAACCAGCAAAAAGATCCACACGCCATCGCAGTCCACCTAAGCGTCTCGCGATCGGAGGAAACATGTAGATATATAATTATATATGAGGGGGAGGTTTTGTGGATAATGTAGTAATATTGTAAGAATTTATTATTACTTAAAGTTTATTACGATAATATTCAGAGTCTTTGGGAGGCTAGTATGATAACATGATTTCAGTAATAAAACAGATTAGTATCCCCAATTCCCAAAGTAGTCCTTAATTATATAGCAGGTAATTTAAGATACAACACAAGTTCTATAATTATAATCATTAGATCCCTGACAGAAAGCTCTGTCGAAATGTTCAAATAATATATTTACAGTGTTGTAATGTTGTGATATATAATATAAATTAGCAGTATATTATAATAATAGCATAATATTATCAATTAGTTTAATGTAATATTAGTATATATATATAACATGATAAATTAAATAATTAACCACTGCACTTGGTCCCCTTTACTTTTGAATATCCGACAAGGCAATCGCATTCGAATGACCCGATGGTGTTTTTACATAGGGCCGTACTAGCATCGCATTTGTTTTCTAAGCACTCGTCCACGTCTTTTTTTGTGGGAAATTAAGTTGTCGTGCTAATAATTTAGCTATACAATGGTTTATAAATATGATTGACATCTGTCAAAATGAGAATATGTCAAATAAAAAAATAAATAATATAAATTTAGTTAAATACAATAAATATAAATACGTTAAATACAATAATGCCGGTGATTTAGGAAATGTATACTTCAAGTATTACCATTTAAGAGATAATTGATTCAAAATATTTACGAAGTTTGGGACATATTTAAACATAATATACAATTTACGAAGCGTTCAATTATAATCGTGTAATCAACCTTGGCATGTTCTTAGAGTATAATTTGAATAACCATCCAGGCATTCGCATTGATATTCACCAATCAAGTCTTTACATTTTGAAGTAGAGTTATCGCAAGGGTCAGATTTACACTCATCCACGTCTGGTTAAAATAAATAATTTATTAAAATTTGTTTTCAAAAGTACACATAATTGATACATCCCATGCTCTGTAAATATATCTAGTTTGTTTGTCATTTTTGTATTCTCTAGTAATATTTTAATATTTATATTGTTTATCAATACATTTATAATATTTATATTTTTAATGTAATTTGTTTACAAGAATCCATATAATTAATAATCGCACCATTTCAGCTTATTGTTTATTTGTTATTTCTGTATTTAGCAAGAATGGCGACTAATAACAAGTCAATAGGAAAATAACGTTTGCTTATGAAATTAAAATCTCTCATCTAATGACTATTCAAAATTTATATATATATATACACACATACGTATACCATTTCCAAAAGCAAGAATATATATTTATAAGAGGTCCGCTTTGGTAGAAGAATGAAATTAGTCTCGTCCTCCATCACTCTGGACGAGCGCCGACAAGAATCCTCAGAGAGATAGTCCCATCTACAAACGTTTCCGCCCTTTAAACTTCTGACGTTCTCCGGGGCCGGGTTGATCACCTGTCGGTCAAGTCTTCTGCACTTCATCCTTCCCCTTCTCACTTTCTTCCCATAACACAACACTAACGCCATACCACGCAACCTTCGCTCATTACAACTCTCGCAACCGAATCCGAACTTGAACTGCCGGCGGGGATCAGGTGCGCAGCTTAAATAGCTGTCATTTGCTCCTTTCAGGGGGCTATGCTCGGAGTCTTCCCATTGGTTGAGCTTTTGATTGACTGGTTTTGGCCACTAGAACATGTGACCATTTGACTCAATCGTTGCCTTCAGCTGGCTCTGTACTCGCCTCGAGTTACGGGCCGAGTCGAGAGGTGGTTTTGCAGCCAGCAGAACTTGATTGCGGCGCCACATAAAGCGGCCATGCGCTAGGGCGTAGCTGCACCCAGACAATACGTGACGGAGTGTCTCTTGTCTCTTTACGCAGAGCGTGCACCCAGTGTTCTGCGCAATCCTCCATCGTTGTAGGTTGTCGCGCGAGGGCAGCACGTCGAAGACCGCGCGACTGTTTACTTTTCATGTGTTCGCTTTGCAGCGGGCCACCTATTTCTTTGAACTTCAGGGCTTCTTCCGATTTGGTGATCTCCTACTGGGCCTTGAGCTTTCTTCCTGACATCAGCGGCGCGTCTTCTCGGATTGATGCATCCACGGAGTTATTCACCATTAGCCGCTTACGGATCTTTCCAATTTTGTATTCCTCGACAATGGCTTTTTCCTGGCATTTATCAGTCAGGCTTTCGTCAAATACCCTTCCTTTACTTTTCATGTGTTCTTCCGCCACCATTGGTACTCTCTGCCCCACCATAGAGAAGACCACATTCACGAGAATTTTGCCTCTGGTGAGGGCAAGGCTTCTAGATTTCGCAGTTTGCAGTCTATATTAACTACATTAACACAATTTATACAATTATAATTAACCTTCACAAATGAAATCCTTTATACCTGTATAGCCTGATTTGCAAGTGCAACTAAATGACCCTTCAGTATTAGAACAATTTACCGATTTGTCGCGGCACTCTGTCAGGCATTCGTCTAAATCTGATTAATCAATTTTTTATGACATTTTCATGTTAAATTAACAAAATTCGTAAATTATGTAGAAAAATTTATTTATAATTTTTGTTTTAATTTATTTAAAGAAAAAAAAATTAAATTAGTTATATCATGTCGGAAAAGATTTCAGATAGAGGTCATTTCTTTTTGCGAATCATGATCACAGTCATTAATATTACTGAATACGGCATCTCTGAATGTCCGAAGTATATTATTTAATTAATTAATTTATTTATTTTTTTATTTACTTATTTGTTTATTTATTTTTTAACAAAATGAAGGTTCATCCCCTTTGATCGCTTATACTATTTTATATAGCATTTGTCAACACAGTGAAGCAATAACTTAATGGAAAGGTGGTTATTGATTAAGAAAGGCACAATTTGAAGTGAGAAAATGTTGAGGAATTAATGACATCATATGGTAGTGAGTTCCAGGGTTTGATAATTCGGTTGGTGAAGAAATGCTGCCCGTGACTGGTGGAACATTTCTCTTGGCGTTAGCGAAGAGTGACTGGAAGCCAGAAACCTAGGGAATACTATATTTAACAAGACCATGGAATATTTTATAGCATAGGCACAAATCGTAGATGAGGGATCGATGTTCGAGGGTTTTAAATCGTTTTACTCTGCTCTGGTATGGCATTGTTCTGAAGATGAGGATGTATCTTGTGAAAAAATTTTTCTACTCTTTCCATTTTCATCATAAGCTGTTTGGTATGTGGGCTCCATATTGGGGAACAGTATTCAAGGCTTGGTCGGACATAGGTGCAAAAAGATCTGGTTAAGACGTTTTTATTTTTCGTGTGGAAACATTTGAGAAACAGTCTCAATCTTACAAATGCTTTATGAACAATATTATTGATCTGAGCCTTGTAGATGATTCCACTGTCAATGAGGGCACTGAGACCCAGGGTATTGTCAGATAAAGGTAAGGTTTGTAAAGCAATTGCATAATCACGTAATATATAAACTAATTAATTTGTTGTTACGTAATTATTAATCATTCAATTAAGAAATTAACAAGGAGTAGACGTTTTCATGTCTCGGAACACCTTTCCAGCGTTCAGCGAGACCTCGTAACCAGGTCAGATCAGGTGATTTTGTAATCACATATTCGTAAACTTCCCAATCTTAACCACAAACCATATAATTACTCAATCAATTGTCACCTAATTAAAGTTAATTAATTAACCACATTACATTCGATTACATAATTATTTGTTGTCTAAAGGAAGTTAATTAATAATCATTTGATTACAATAACCTTGGCATTTGTAGTTCGTCATATTTGTAAAGCCTGTATGGCAAGAGCAGTTAAAAGAGCCCTCGCTGTTGCTACAATTAGTCGTTCTTTCGTCGCACACGTCCCGAAGACATTCGTTGATATCTGATGATTTACTAGTATATTTATATTTGGATAGAGTAATAAATGTCTAAGATTAAGTAAAGACATGTTAAGGTGAACTTTTCAAAGTATTAAACGTCACCGTGAGACTCTTTCTCTGAAACTTCATTCTTGTTTGAAAACTTTCGACAAGTACCAATTTCTATTTCTATTTATTTATTTATTTATTTGTTTGATTATTTGTATGTTTGTTTGTTTGTTTGATTATTTGTATGTTTGTTTGTTTATTAATTAATTAATTTATTTATTTATTTATTATTTATTTATTTATTTATTTATTTATTTATTTATTTATTTATTATTTGTGTATTTAATTATTTATTTATTTATCCAACTGCAAATCCCACGTGAAATATTTTGCGATCGTAAATGGCATCGTTTTAATTAAAAATAGGTCATAAATTATAAATATAAATATATAAATTGAATAATGTTTTAAAATAAAATACATCAAGACAATGTGACCTGTGCAGCTGAAATGTTTGGGATTTTCAAAGCCGTCTTTGCAATCGCACTGATACTTCCCTGGCGTATTATGGCAAATGGTAGCCTCCAAATCACATTTAATTGTGGTATTGGGTGAATTGCACTCGTCAATATCTGATCGAGATTTTCAGTCCAACTGTTTATTTTCTCGTTTAAGTAATTAAAATTTATTTATTTATTTATATATATATATATATATATATATATATATATATTTATTTATTTATTTATTTATTTATTTATTAATTTATTTATTTATTTATTTATTTATTTATTTATTTATTTATTTATTTATTTATTTATTTATTTATTTATTTATTTATTTATTTATTTATTTATTTATTTATTTATTTATTTATTTATTTATTTATTTATAATCTTTATAATCTATTCATTATCTTCCTTTTTATATATAAAAAATTTTTTTCAAATTCTTTTAATTAACCTATGCAAATTTTGTCTGATTTCTTCATATAGCCTTCAAAGCATTCACAATAAAAGGATCCCGGTATGTTTTTACATTCCGAAATTAAGATGTCGCAAACTGCTATTCCCCTTAAGCACTCGTCAATATCTGTTTGAAATTCATGAATTGTTTTAAATATTTTTTTTTTTAAATGAAAATATAAATCATACGAACTGTGCAATCTAATTTCTATGGTAACGTACAACTAAATCGTTCGAAACGCCTTAATAACGTTGGGAGCCAATGGTATTCTTTTAGAAATTCTTTTATAATCATTAAATACAGATTGCAACTAATTTGTAAGTTAATTTATTTTACTTAATCATTATTGGCACCATAACCAAGTCCTAACTGAGTTCATTGGAAGGATGAAAAGAAGGTCAAATGGGATTAATAAGTGCCGAAACAAAATCAAGGAAAGGTTTTGCTGACTTACTAGTGCAACGCTTTAAGCAATGTTATGAACACAATATCGGCATGCATAAGCTGTTAATATACTTTTAATTAGATCCCTAATTAAAGAACCATAATTTACTTATTATAAAATATTATTAAAATATGTTATTATTATCCCTGTATCGTTATTATTATTATTATTAATATTATTATTATTATTATTATTATTATTATTATTAACATCATCATCATTATTATTATTATTATTATTATTATTTTATTTTTTTTTTTATTTTCTCGGCCTCACACCCAAAACACAAACAACAATATTCCGACGGCCTCTCCAAAGTTTAGTGTCCGCACTAGGGCCCGAGATCACCCTGGACATTCGGTCAGAAGGTGAAATCACGATCGAACGCGCCGAGTAACGTAAACTGCCAATGTCACTGAGAATTCGCAGTCCGAAAAAGTGCGATTGCCCTCGGAAGTGGGCACCTGTGAGCCCTCCAGATTTTGTAACTGTGACTGAGGACCGAGAGCACAACGTACATTAAACTCGTCTTCGAAGCGCCGCATTCTCTCCAGAATCTGTATGATTCTGCACTCATGACTCCCCTCCAGTTGCAAACGCAGGCGCCAACCTTCGGAATCATTCTTTGGACACCGGCTGGGGCATTCCTCAACATCCAATCATGAACATCTTTAATGTCGTACTTTGAAACTTTGCTCTCATGACACTTGTCTAAATCATAATCATCGGATGTCACGGCAACATCAGTCACTATGTAGAGGTCACCTCTCCAGGCTCACAAATCAGGAATTTTGAGTCCTTTTTCTGTGGGAATACGGGGCTCAATTACCGTAGTATAGCCCCTTTTTCGTAGTTCCCGTTCTAATTCCCTAACGACAGCGTTGTGTCTTTCATGCCTTGGGCCATCAGTTCTCGGGCATCTCTGGATCATGTGGCCCAGCGATTCGAAAGAATTGCAGCCCTCACCGCATCTCCTTGAAGCCGGAGGGTTCCATCTCGATGCTCGGAGTCTGCAGTGAAGTGCGGCCGCTCGGACCTTAATGCATTTGATATATTGGCCAGATGGAATTCTTGGGACCGCTGCTGAAATCCAATCACTCATTCCAATTCCTCTGGTGAATGATCTTAATCCATAACCGTCTACAGTTTTGTATAGGCTCTCTGAGGCCGCCACTTTCCAATCCGGTTTTGATTGTTTTGCCTCCGACGTTCCAAATTTCCGGAATTCTCTCATGATCAGGGTGTTGTTCCTAAGAACATCCAACAGGAATTCATCTTTACGACCACCTGTCTCAGAGAAGATCTCTGTCAATCTATTTATTCTGAGCCGGGGAACCCATTGTTTAAGTGGAAGTATTCCCAGACCACCGGATTTGACAGGAGCATGGTAAAATGGCTTTGGGACATCCTTTGGAAGATGAAGCCAATGTCTTGTTGCTTTCCTAATCGCGGTATCTGAGAACCGAGGTTGACCTCGCCAAAGGTAAGTTTGTGAACGAGGCTTGGTATCAGATAGACTTTTAGAATATATAGGCGTTGGCAAGGCTTAATTGGTGCTTTTGAAATGGAGTTGAGAGACTTTTGAATTTCATAACCGATCGACACTGGCTGCTTTCGAACTACAATCTGAATCCCCAGGTATTTGTAAGTCTGTGAGACGTCTATTGCTTTTATATCCTGTGATTGAAATTTAATGTAGGGTATAGGATTGACTATCCAGCGTTTTTCCTTGCAATGAGTTTCCGTGCGGAGTGTGGCGCACTTGTTTGGATTGATTTTAAGTCCTGCGCTGCCCATTGCAGTTTCAAGTTGCTCCATCAACTTCTTCATTCCGATGTCAGTTGTTGACATCATTACCAGATCATCAGCGAATGCAATATAATTGCATCTGATCGCTGAATTTCTGCCGGCCGTGACACCAATTGATTGGTCCAGTTCGCTGGTTATCATATCCATGACCGCATTGAATAAGTGGGGGGACATCGGGTCTCCTTGACGAACTCCTCTTTTCACCTGTACCCTTCTACTAAGTACTCCCTCGGCTTTAAAGTGAACCTCACTTTCTTTGTACAGCTCCGCCAGGTAGTTTAAGAGGAGAGGTGGAGTGCCGAGTCTGGCAGCAGCCCTGAGGATAGATTTATGGGATACTGAGTCGAAAGCTTTGGTGACGTCGACAAATGTCAGGTTAAGTTTTTGGATCTGCTCTTTCTTTTTTTGAATTATTGATTTGATGAGAAAGAGATTTTGTGCAATGCCATCCCCCGGACAGAAAGCTTTTTGTCTCGATGACAGGGGCCAATTCCCCAACAATCTACTCCCAAGGATGCGATGGAAGAGACGCGCCATAATCGGACCAATAGTGATAGGTCGATAATCGCTCGGAGTCGAGGCCTCTTTAATCTTCGGAATGAGTGTGACGATTCCCGATTTGAATGGTGCGGGAGGTAATCCTGTTAGCAACCAGAGAGACATGTGAACAGCGAGATCGTCATAACTGAATTTTGCAAGATGCCTTTTTCGAGTGCCATCCTGTCCAGGGCTGCTGTCCTTTAGTCCCCGGAATGCAATCTCTACATCCCATTTAGTGATCGGATCTTGCATTTCTGTTGCGATGTCTCTGATCGTCACCAGAGGCCTGTCATCCTCCACCGATGTCTCCCCAAAGATCTCGCTCCAATAATCCGCCAACCCCGCAGGGAAAGCGCCTGCCTGGACTTCATATTCTCCTTTCAAAACCGAGTGCGCTGCAGATGTTGGACTTTTTCGGAAAAGTTTTTGCAGACTAGCATAGCACTTTTGTCGCTCTAACTTTTTTTGTTCCTTCTTTGACACCCTGATTTTTGTTTTCCGGAAAGTCCTGCATTGGTTTTCTGATTTGCTTTGGACATGATCGTTGTTTCTATGCGCCCTCTCAGCACGATCGGCAGGTTGTTTGGGCTCACTGCTATTGATCTTCTGTGGAATTTGAAATGAGATCCACTTTTCATATTCCTTATTAATCAGTGAGATTCTCTCTGTTCTCGGGAGCTTCTCGTTTATGAGGTTGGAGAATTCTTCACCATCTAGTTGGATCATTTGGTATCTTTCAATCACAAACTGTTTCAACTTTAACTGATTGTCTATAGCGGTTGAGCTACTGACTATTTCCTCGTGCTCCTCATTCGTAGGCGGCATTCCTAAAGTCTGGTTTTCAGTCTGTCTCAAGGCCACAGAATCCTGAAAGGCATTGCTCTTGTAACCAGGCTTGTTTTTGATTCTCTTTATGCGCCTAACACTCACATCCGGGAAGTGTCTGGAAAGGGCGATATTGATTCTTTTCCTTTCTTGGTCATTAAGTCCAGCTTAGTTCTTTTGAATGTCCCGAGTGAACTTCCTCAAATGATTCTTCGCAGACAGAATTTCTACTCGCAGTCAGTTCAGTTGGACTCTCGGCTAATGACGTCTGAACATTTTCTGAGGACCTGGTATTACTGATGCATTGTTGGAGAATAGTTCTGTATTCTGTCTGTCTCCTATGTCCTCGAATGGAGGCCAAAGTTCGGTGAGGGAAATGTTTGTGGAGTTCTATGTTGATGAATCTAACTCCTTGTTGCTTCAGTTCTATCTCCAACATTGCCATCACATGGGATTCCTCTTTATCCCATCTACATTTTCCGTAGCTTTTTCCTGACCTTTTTGCGTGACACTGAACTGGATAGACGCGACTTTCGTGAATTCTTGCTCCTTTTGTTATTTTGAATTCAGCGTTACAATATTCGCAGTTTGGCTGTACAGTCACTTGAGTCTCAGAAGGGCCAGAACAGTCTTTCACCTTTGTGAGAGCCAACAAGGTGCGCGCACGGGTTTGCATTGTTTACTTATTGTTCTTTCCGACGATTCCTCAAGTTGAATTAAATCAAAAAATTCACAAAAAGATCGACTAGCAGACGTTCTCGGAAGCAAACGAGCTTGAAATGACTTCTTTCTCTTCTGTTTTCCTGATGTTGTGGAGTCCAGAACAATGCAAGACGTCGACAGATAAATTTACGCTGTTCAACTTCAGTTTTTCCCCTTTGAACTTGAGAATGGTCTCACAATCATAAACGGAATGTAGGGGACACGAAATGGTCAGAAAAAAAGCGAAACTGCCGCAAAAACCGTAAAATTATCGAGAATTCGCAAAAAACAGCCGCACGACCACTCGCTCGAGACGCACTTATTATTATTATTATTATTATTATTATTATTATTATTATTATTATTATTATTATTATTATTGTTATTATTATTATTATTATTATTATTAATGTTATTATTATTATTATTATTATTATTATTATTATTATTATTATTATTATTATTATTATTATTAACATAGCAGTTCATGAACACTCATAAAGTAATTCTATTGTACTTTACAGTCTACAGAAAATAAAGTTATTATGATCAGTTTGCATTATCTTCTTAAAATAATTTTAAGAATTATAATAATAAATGTTGTGGATAATGTAATAATATTGTAGGAATTTACTATTACTTAAGTTTATTACGATAATATTCAGAATCTTTTTGAGGTTTTGAATGCAATGGCACATTCTTGGTAATAAAGCAGCTTAGTATCTTCAATTCCCAAAGTAGTCCTTAATTATATAGCAAGTAATTTAATATACAACAATAAATATCAAAATCGATTATTATACATGATTATTTATTTATTTTATAAATATTTTTTGTAAAAACCGACTAATTAACCTGAGCAATTTGTTTGAGAAACCCTATTGAAACCTTCGCGACAATCACATTGGAACGACCCATGGCTATTTTTGCATGTGGTGCTATTCTCATCACATATCTTCATTTCACATTCGTCAATGTCTGATTGAAATTCAACGTTTTATGATTTATAAACCAACTAAATTAATTAAACTATTATTTATTAAACTATTACTATTATAAATAGTAAATAACCATTATAAATTCGATTAAACAAAACATTCTAAGGAAAAAATGAAAAGAATTGTGTCTTTCTTTAGAAAACGGAATCTAATTTCAAAGAAAACATGTATAGACATCGTGTAATCACATAAACATTATATGTCAAAAGTAATGCACATATAATTAATATGTAATTGTTACTAGTTAATAATTTACGACACGATAACTCTTAACCGGCCATACACCCTGTGAATTACAGAAGCAGAATTATTTACTACGATTTCAATTTTAAAAATTTTAACCAATTGTTTCAGTTCACATTTCAAAGTGTTATTTGATTTTGAGTGAGAAAACAATTGAGGCGACTGGAGGCTATGTTAAAATTCAAAATTGATTTCTTAACATTTTAATTAATTTTTAAAAATTTTAATTAATTTCTTAATTTTTCAACACTGATTTTTTGTTAATCTAATTTCGAATTACAATTAAATATATTTAAAAATTTTTTAAAAACCTTTGCAGCTGAAGTTATCGCTGAAACCAAATCCTTCTTTGCATTCACATCTATACGATCCTTCCTCGTTTGCACACGTAGTAGTATTCGAGTCGCAGGGTGTGCTTTTGCACTCGTCAATATCTGGTTGAAATTAGACATTTAATATTTTCAAGAATTAATTCTGGAAATTTAATTTTAATGGCAGATGTTATTCAAATGAAAGCACAACAATTCTTTCGGAACAATTCTTAACCATGGTTACACACCCGAAGGGTGAAAATAAATAAATAAATTACTAACATAAAATGTAAAATAATCGATAAATGCAATTCATCTTAACACTTTTTTTCATCGGTTCGCAAATTGAATTAAATGTAATTTGACATTTGACGTAATAATAATATAATGACAATATAATAAAATATAAGAATTCCATTTATAGGCCTGAAAATATTTTTTGCGGAATAATTTATTTACTATTTATTTAAAAAAAAAAAAACAAATAATTAACCGGTGCATCCTCCAGAACTTTCATTGTATATGTACCCTTCTTTGCATGTGCATTTGTACGAACCAGGTGTATTTGTACAATTTAAAATGTTAGCGACACACAACTTTTCACACTCGTTAATATCTGATTGAGATTCATTATTGAGTATCTTAGAAACCAGATAAATTGATCACGCAAGACAAGCGAATGTTCGTTTAAAAGGATGTAATAAAAATTTAAAAAAAAAAACCTAGGATTATCTCTTAAGAAGCCCCAAAAAATATAATGTTACATTCACATTTGCTCGGGTTACATGGTTTAGCCTGAAGCACTTTAACTAAAAGGAATATTGGAAACAGACTAATTTATTATCGCTACAGCTTCAAAATTTCCATTTCATTCGTCCATTTCAGTCCACTTTTCAAACTTTTGAAATGCTAAATTTCTAAAATGCCAAATAGCTAAATGCTACACCACGTGAATTGGTCTCTAAAGACAAAACCATAACCTTCTTTCTTTTTTGTAGTTTTATGGAAATGAAATTCCCACATTTACAGTCAAATCTCGTTGCTATGCCACCCGTCGGGACAGAGAAAAAATGGCATAGTAACGAGGGTTTGTAAAAAACGGCCTTATTTTGTCAAATAAAACCAGCTTTATTTTCTAAAGTTAGCAGTTATCAGTTCAGTTTAAAGCTCTCAATAAATTTTGGCTGGCATCTTCTTTCGGCGGATCTCGTGCATATCGTTGTCTAAACGATCGCACGCTTGCATCACGCTGGACTTGCGAATCCACCGTTCCAGCTTCGCCCTGCACTGTCTTGAACGTGATGCCGTGACATTGTGAAATTGTTCATCAGCACAGCCAGTTTCATAGACTTCTCACTGATCAAATCGCGGCTGACTGACAGATTCTGTCCTCTTGATTGCTTCAGCCACATGAGCATTCCCTCATCGAGCTTCGGGTAATGAGCCTGCGTGAACTTTATGCGCTTCGATGGAACTCTAACCTTGATTGTACCCTCGATTGCATTTTTTTTGCTGAGAATGCCCTTCACGGTGGTTCTCTTCATTTCGACGCACACCACCCCAACTCGGACAAGTCTTCATTCCAATTCTCACATAAAATCCTCGACATTCACGCTCATATCTATTTATACTCTCAGTCAACTTTTCCCATTTGACCAATCAAATTCACATCCAATAAAATGTCCTATTACCTTCCTTAATCATCCCTCACCAACAAGTCCCGGGAAAGTATCAACCTGATCAAATCTTAAAAATACAAGGTAATGTCTCTTAATTACTTCCCCGACTGAGAATATGTCCTTAACTTCATGGGTTAGATAAACATTGTCAGGACCCTGGTGGCATTGTGAGAGTAGGGGGTGGCACAGTAAATTTACTTTGTATTAAATTTTATCGGACCGATCAAAAGTGGCACAAAGCGAGAGTTGCATAGTAACGAGAATTGACTGTAGTTCTCTACACTCTGTCTGTCTCCTCAGGTTATCCGAATTATCCCAGGGATTGGATCAATGGCCATCACCCCACTCACCTTTAATTGTCCCACAAAGTTTCTGATTTCTATGACGCAGTGATACAAATATGTTATTATAACAAAAAAAAAATAATCATATAAAGCACCTTTGCATTGTGTCGCTCCATTTTGTTCAAAACCTTTCTTGCATTTACACTCAAACGACCCTTGACTGTTCTGACAATCGGTTGAAACATTGTCACATTTTCCTAGCTTACATTCGTCAACATCTGATGGATAATCATCATTTATTATGTTTATATCGAAGAAAATATAATGGCTCTTTATATATAGCGCTCTTTTCAGACGTCTAGGGAATTAAATCCTAAATTCGTCGATATCTAATTAACTACTCTCTTAATAGTAATCTCTTAAGCCTTTATTAGTCATTTCCATTTCAGAAAAATTATTCAAGGCATTAATAATTAATATTACTAGCTTAATTAAATCAAATACCGTACCTGTGCAGGTGTGGTGTTCACCCAGAGCGAATCCTTCCAAACAAGAACAAATTGCATATTTAAAATTCCCCTCTATAACCTCTGAACAATTGGAACGTTCGTTACATGCACCCTGTGATGCAACCTTGCAATCTGAAATGAAGATAAAATGGCACAAAATGATGCCTTCTTCATGTTTATATCCGTTACTAGTTATTCGTTAATACTATACAGTTTATTAAAGATATTGTTGGATCCCTGGATCCTGTAAATTGAAGAATAATTAAAATTATATTGCCGAGTAATTAATTTAGTAATTAATTAATTTATTGGCAATATAATTTGATGATTGATTAAAGTCTTTGGTTATGAATCTCGACAAATAGAGTTATCTCGAAAATCGGAGCGAGAGTTAGAGAAACAGCAGATTTCAAGACTTAGACATTTGAGCATTGAACATCTTCCAAGCCATCTGAACACTTTCAATAAACCTGACCTTCCACAATTAGTTTGAGGACATCGGGTTATTACAATATTATACAATTTTTAAGACGTTTCTTTGAGATAAAATATGTACTGGCGGGTTTTAAAAACGTTAATGATTTTTTTTTATGACCAGATGACAAATGTCCGGTTATTTTTCCAGTCTACGAGGTCAACTTTGTTTCCTCTGTAATGCTGTATCATTTTGTATTTTCTTTATCGAAAAGTAATTCAATGTTGCTTTCTGTCTCTTCCGCAAGTCTCACTATTGAGATCAGTTCAACCACCAATCATAGTGAACTTTGATCATCGGACTTATTACAAAGCTTCCTAACTGGACTTGGGCTTTCGTTATCAACTTTGTCAATCACACTGACATCAGATGTAGTTACTTCCGGTTTATAGGGCCCACCGATGATCATGTAGTAAGTGGTCTTTAGATGATGAGTTAAATATGGACAACTACGGTTAAGATGTAATTCGAAGAGAGATTGAAACGTAAACACGGTGGTCCTAAACATTTTCTAGAGGACATGAGCAGTGAGAGTACAATTAAGACAGACTTTCGATAAAGAAAAAAAAGAATCCGTGATGAATTTTTCGTAAACCGGCAGGCGTTCATGATATATTAAATGACATAAAAAGAATGGACAGAAATTTACTGCGAGAGACAAGCGAAGTGGTTCTCCAACTTTTTAAGATTTCTCAAGCGCCATCCTCTCCGTTTACATTTCGTTTTGTTATATAATTGCCTGTCCTTTCGAATGAAAGACATTTGACACATAAACTAGATATTTGTCTAGTTGTAGGGAAAGTAGGATGACAATACAATTATATTTATGTGCATTTTCAATATAATCTAGATTTCGACATCGTGAAACATAAACACAACTGAAAATCAAATTTACCGAATCTTTCGCACTTTAATCCGTTTCGTCCTTTAGGGCACTTAGGGCAAAACGAATCATTGTATAGACATGTTTTATTAGGTTCAGGCTGCACGCGATACTTAACATTCCCTAAAGCGATGTTAATAATTTCAGATGAATTTTTTTATAATTTAACGATTATGGGCAACGAATGCAAATTGCTGATTTTAGTAGCACCAGCAGCAAATTGTATTGACTTGTATCTTAGTCCTAGTCATGAATTCTGACAAATACCCATCGATACGAACCGGAGCTATCGGATACAGTAGATAGTGAACTCTTTCATTCCAGTTGAAATTGTAAGAGATAGAAATAGAAGTGTGCAGAAAGTGACGAAGGTAGAATGTGTCTCCAGGGATCCCGGAGAATCCGGTTAAAGGTGTCAAGCTGAATATTCGTGTGGTCGTTTCTGGAGGTTTTATCAGCCTGTTCCTATTGAAATGGGTGACGGATTTTAGTTAGAAATCCATGAGCTGCACATGGAAAAAGGAGGCTGTGAAGTACGCTGATAACAAAAAAATATGCCGTATCGTATCTGACATCTTTAGATAGGAAAAAAATATTTGGAAAAAACAAATGCCAACTTTGATCGACTTTGTGGGCATTGTGCATGATCCAGTCGGAGCAGCTCGGATAAGAGGAAATAGTCAAAAGAACTGATATTCTTAGGATCAGAAAAAAATAGTTAGACTATCTGAAGAATAAGCGTAAATTCGTTGGGGTCTGGCAAAAGGTGATAACCGTTGATGTACGATCAATCGATGATCTAAATTAAAAATTAAATGCCTTGTTAAAAACTAGGTCTTAAATGCACAGGTTCCGGACCCATGGTGAATTTTTCGGATATCCAATAGCCTGGGGAGCCGACTGAGAAGAAATAGGATCATTTCATCAAAACACAGAATGGATGATCCTCTGTCTGTCCTGATTTGTATGCTGGAGATACGAAGTTACCCAATTACAAAAATGAAGCCAACGAATGCAATATTGATGGAAGAATCCCCGATCTTTGTTGCAAGTCGGAATACATCGTTTACGATATGGAGATTATCTCAGACACCTGAGATGAGGAAGTGCAAATATCTATGAAGACCTGGATTCTGTAAAGGAGGGTTAGGGTTAGAGTTAGGGTCAAATAGACTTCTAGTGTCGGCTAAAACAGCAATGGAGTCACAAAATTTTTAAATTTACCATGACCAGCACTTGGAGAAAATGTGGAAAAGGAGATCACAAAGGATGTACAAAGAATAAATTGCATAATTTTGTGCCAACATTTTATTTTATTGTCCTTGACACGATTAAAGATCTTAAATACATCATCTGAGTCTGGTGGAGCCACCAACCCAAGCGAGTTCAGACCCATCACAGTGAGTTCAATCATTGGTCGACTCTTTCATAGGATCCTCAGCAGACGGATGATCTCCTTCTTGCCGTTGGCTCTGCGCCAAAAAGCGTTTCGTCAAGAAGATGGTCTGGCCGATAATATATGGTTGGTGAAGTCCCTCATCAAGAAAAAGAAGCAGGAACTGAAAAAAATTAAATTTGACCTTAAACGTATCTAAAGCGTTTGATTCAGTTTCTCATCAATTAATCATGAGTGCTGCTTCTCGACTCGGGGCACCTTCACTGTTTATCAATTACTTGACAGAACTGTACAGAAATAGTTGGGTTCAAATCAAGACTGCAGACGGAATTAGTAATCGCATTCAAGGGGGCACAGGCGTCAAGCAAGGAGATCCAATGTCTCCTATGCTTTTCAATTCCGTTATTGACATGGTCCTTAGCGAAGTGGACAAGTCAATCGGCGTAACAGAAGACGCTGAGTCAAAAATAAAATGCAACTACGTTGCCTTTGCTGACGACCTCTTGCTGATGTCTAAAACGGACATTGGAATGCAGATGCTGCTTCAACAACTTGAAGGGGGAATGTCAAAAGTGGGATTAGAGATTAATCCAATCAGGTGCGCATCTCTACGCACCGAGATAAACACCACAAAAAGATCGTCGATTGTTAATCCGGAACTATATCTTGAAGTGCAACACACAAAAATCGCTGCACTAAATATCATTGAAACCTACAATTATCTTGGTATTGAGATTGGGCCACGATTAATAGCAGAAAATAGCAGAAAAAATTCAAAAAGACCTACATTCCATTTCGCGCGACCCTTTGGAACCACATCAGCGACTCTACATTCTCAGAACTCATCTCATGCCTGGCCTTGTGCACCATCTCAGCTTCGAAAAAATAAGCCTCAAGTCTTTGAATGCCGCCGACATCACCATTAGACGAACAGTTCGACATTGGTTGAAATTGCCAAATTCGAAAATGGATTCCAAATATAAGAATTCGTCGCATCTTATAGGTCTTAAAAGAAGCCAAAGCGAATAGGGACCAATTCATGCTGGACATCCTTGGATCGACTTGAAAGTCCTTTTTT
Source organism: Hirudinaria manillensis (assembly GCA_034509925.1). NCBI lineage: Eukaryota > Metazoa > Annelida > Clitellata > Hirudinida > Hirudinidae > Hirudinaria > Hirudinaria manillensis. The sequence continues at coordinate 11,983,097 of CM067529.1, read as the reverse complement.
TTTGGATAGTCTGACGGGATTTCTCAGACTCATTGGCGGACCTACAATTATGGAATCGGATTACGAACTGATTGCTTTTTGTGAGTTTTTGGCTGGGCTAATAAAGAAAAAAAAAATAATAATAAGTCTGTTCGAAAATGGTTCCGGCTGCCAAGAGACACACCAAATGCATTCTTTCATGTCCCTATCAAAACGGGAGGAATGGGAATCCTTCAAATGCATCGATGGATTCCGGAAATTAGAATCCGTAGAATGACAAAAGTTCTACAACAGTCCAAAGAGAGCAACGACAACTTCCTGATAGATGCATTGCGCGAAAACACAGTGATCGCCAGCGAAGTCAAGAGATTTGGGAGGCCAAAGGAAAAAGATGAGCCGAATGTTCCTCGTGGACTATCAACCGTGACGGAACTTTATAAAATGATCGACGGACACGGGCTGATGAGATTCCCGGAAGCAATAGCCCCAAGTGAATGGCTGGTGGATGGCATCAACAGAATGTATTATCAATTGGAAAGGAGCAATCGCCATGGAAACTTGGACCTCGTGGAAGAAGCTGGGCATGTCTAAGAGATTCCTGACGTGGACATCAATAAAGACTCTGGCAGAAACCCATAGAATATGGAGAACATTCAGAGCAAACGATTGGAAAACAAGGAAAAGAAGAAGGCCGAGAAGAACATTTATTTGACTGTACTTTGTCTAATTTATAATATTATATTTAGGCTACTGTTAATATAGTCCATGGGTTTTCCCGGGCCCGTCTGAGGACCCTAAAGACAGCGATGAGGTTCTCCGATGTGCGTATTGGTTTTACGGACGTAATCCGGGCTGAATAAAAATTTTGAAAAATAATAATAATAATAATATGATATTGAAGCAGAAGACAGATGACAATTGCAGAATCTGTGGCAAGGCTCAAGAAACGATAAGCCACATGATGTTGTACTGTGTTAGTAGAACAACTGAATATTTGCACCGACATAATAAGGTGGCCAGTTACATCCAATGGGTTGTATGCCGTGAGCTAGGATGTGAAGTTCCAAGGAAATGGTACAAACACACACCCCAAAGTGTGACATACACAAAGGATTGCACCACCTTATGGGACTACGCAATTACCACGGGCAGGAAAATAGTGGCCAATATACCTGACATTGTCATCCGTGACAGTAGATCCAAGTCGTGCATGCTAATGCGTTGTTTCAGTCCCGGATGATAAAAACATCGCGCTTAAAGAAGCTGAAAAAATAGCAAATATAAGGAAATTGAAATTAACCAGATGTGGAACGTTAATCTAAAGTAGGAGCGCTCGGAACGCTAAGAAAAGACTTTACAAAGTGTGTAGAGTTAATACCAGGACGACCAAAGACTTCGGAGATTCAGAAGACCTCCTTGGTGGGCCCTGCCCACATTCTTCGGAGAGTTCTTGGGTGAATCGCTGAGAGCACTGGTAGTGCTCGTCATTCATTCCTCACCGGCAGGGAAATAGAGAAGAAGAAGGAAAATGTGTATAGTAATAATAATAATATTGTATTTTTAATTACTTGCTATATAATTAAAGACTACTTTGTGAATTGGAGATACTAAGCTGTTTTATTAATGAAATCATGTTATCATACTAGTCTCCCAAAGACTCTGAATATTATCGTAATAAATTTTAAGTAATAATAAATTCTTACAATATTATTACATTATCCACAACACCTCCCCCTCATATATAATTGCTTGCTTGCTTGCGTCGCTCACGAGACGCTTAGGTGGACCACGATGGCGTGTGGTTTATTGCTGGTTTTGGCATTGCGTCTTCTTGGGAGTGTTCTACTGTTTCTCCTCCTATCATCATATTTGTCGGATCTGCATCTGTCATGGCTTCTTGACTTCGATCTACTCCTGTATCGTCTATTGTAACTCCTTGTCCTTGATCCTCTATCATCACTTGGAGAAATGGAGTGAGATGGAGTGCATGAATGGAACCTCCTTCGTTTGCCCCCATGTTTACTGATTGATTCGCCTTATTCGTGAGTAAGATCCCCTTGGTCTTGAAACTCTGTTCATCCACTTACACTGCCATCTACGTTGCCACGTTCCTGACTACTGCAACAACCCTCTGCTTCCTCTTCCTCCTCAGGCGATGGGTTCCGGACTTCTTGCTAGGGAAGTCTCGAGAATCCCCAAATGCTGACCTATCTTCATCTACGACTGGATCAGCATCGACTGTCTTCACGGGTTCATCCTGAAGCTGTCTTAACAGGATCAACATTAATCTCTTCCTTCCTCGTATCGCAGTGGACAGGGGTAGTTGCCACCAAGGTCTCTGCGCTGACCTTGCACATCATGGCTTCTTCTTACAATATTATTGCATTATCCACAACAAATAATAATAATAATAATAATAATAATAATAATAATAGAAATAAAATATTACCTATTGCAAATATCGCGACCTCGTAGAAACTTCCACAATGCTTCCAAATTTCTGTACACTCATTCAAGCATTTACGTAACTCCGTCGAACGATACATTTCCAAATTGTTTAAACATTTACAAGTAATTTGCTAAAAATGAAAATAAATTTTTAAGAATTTTAGAAAGTAATTTTCCACTTGACATGATTATAATGAACCAAAACTAATTGTAAAATAATTACAATATTCCAACGAATATGTAAAAATGTCGTTTTCACTCAAAATAAGATAGGAAGGGTCAGGGGTTTAATATTTGTGTCTTTTATTTATAGGTAGGTTCACTTTTACTCCGTTATAAATTCAATGAGTTTCTCTTGCTTTTTGGCGCTTCTCTAAATTTGTTAGAGTTTATTTGTTTAACGAAAAACAAATTATCTTAGATCTAAAGCTCACCCTGACAAAAATCTGTATATTCTAAAACGTAAACATTAAAAAAACACATCATCATGTTAAATGCGACAAACTTTGTTAAATGTCCAGGATAAGCCAAAGTATTTGTAACCACCGCATTCGTCTTTGCATCGCAATCTATTCTGGATGATACGTTCCTCTGATGAGGTCGGATCATTTTGGAAACATCCCAGATAATTTTCAACGTACGATTCTACAGGAAAATTGTTGCAAAATTGTATAGATTTTTTTTTCAGTTTTGTACAATTAGCTTACCGTATCCATAGACAGTTAAGCTAGTAAGAGTATTTGATTCAATTATTATCCGGTTACAGTAAAGATTAGGTCTAAGTTCAATAGTTCCATTTCCAAGGTGTGTATATCTATCTGTTAGATTCTTATCAAATTTATATTGATCTGAACATTCTCCCTCCACCGTAAACGGATTTATGTCTTTGATCAAATTAAAATTGTATCAGTATTAACACGTTTTAAATTTCAAATAATATTTAGTCATGTATGGCGACATCCATATTTAATTTTTATAATGCACTCATGAAATTTTATACGGATAACTGGCGGTCGTTTTATCAAACCAGAAAATATTACCTGTTTGACCCGAAGCTGACTGTTGTTTGAGCCTGATCAAACTTATATTAGACAATCTTTGGAAGACTAATACCACCCTAGCCGTACTAACACCTCCAATAAAACTTAAATTTCCTTCAGTAGACGTTTGAACAGTCATATTTCCTTCTAAGTTCTTTTTAATTTCCATATAAATTCCCTTGTAATTAATAATCTCCGTTTCTTCTCTGTTTTCAACATAACAAATTATTATGGTAACAATTAGGATGAGATTATAAAACCGATAGGAATATATGTTAGGCATTGCTGTCAAAAAAAAAACAAACAAACAAAATAAACATCTCCAAAGCAACGTAAACAATTTACGTAAATAAATTTGGTATTGTTTGGACCACATTATCTGGAGTTGTGCTTACACAGAATGCTACTCATATTGTATACGCATTCATTTAATACAGGCATCTCCTTAACGCCGTCTCGGCTTAAACCCGGCCCCTGCAGGTCTCTAATGTACAGGGATCCGCTTCATATTCTCTCACTGAACTAGCTTTGGCATGTATGTATTTGTATGTTTATTATGACCATTCGTCTACATACCTAGCCAAATCGTCGTGTGAATGTTTCGCAGACATAAGAATGGGTAGTGTTTCCATTAATACCCTACTAATACGACAACGTTCGGACCCGGATCACGTTTGGGTTAGATTTCTACCCCCAAAATACATTCCGAATTTGCGATCAGGATCGCTAACGTTCGGTAAAGTTTATTAACAGGTAAAACAGACCCGACTTTGAAATTAAAACTGATTCTTCAAAGCAGATTCGATGAAACGACTTACAGTCATCAATTTTACGGATGCGTGGAGATCACAAGTGATGAAGTTGATTCATTTCCTCTTCACGTTGTTTAGAGCAACTAAGTTCATTGCCTGTGCAATTTCGAGAGATCAGATTTAGAACGAATATCCACAATTTGCTACAAATTATTTCGTTATTCCAGTTAAAATGTTGATAATCAGAGTTTATCCCTTCAGTGAACTATCAATCAACTAGGCACAGTTGGTGTTAGCATGGGTTAGGGTTATGGTCAGGGGTTTTCGTTTGCAATGTTTTGTTTACAATGCTTAATAATACCACTGTGGCCAAACTACTTCTTCAAATAATTAACTTAATTAAATCAAAATCAATTATTTGAAAATTGTGATAATTTAAAAATTGATTTAATAAAAAAAATAAATAATTAAATAAATCACTCAGTCTCACCATTTGAAATGCTGAACTGATGTAGGCAGGTGCCTCCGAGATCTGACAACGAATTTAAAATTAAAAAACATTAAATATAAAAACACTAATTTGCAACAAATAAATTCTTGGAAGTAATACATTACTTTCCAGAATTACAATAAATAATTCATCATAAATTCCCCATGGGAATTAAGAGAATTAAACTAAAAAATGACTTCGGCAGCCATCAGGACAACAAATCAGAGTGAGCATCCATAATTAGTACCGATTATACGGCCATTTCCTAATCAAGATGCCCAAAGTCGAGGTAGCCGTCATTCTCTCGTTCGGCCTCCGTCACTCTTGCACGACCCACCTGTCTCAGTTTGTCCACATAGTCCATTCTCCTCGAAAGGAACCTCCAGGTCTCCTGGAAATCCTCGTATTCATCGCCGACGAGGCAGGCTTCGGTGCTCTTGTAGACCAGACCGAGCACGGCTCGCTTGGAATACCAGTTCAGCTTCACGGATCGGAAAGAGAGCAGACGAGAGTGAATAATGGTTAAAAGTGCAAGCAGTTAATAATCAAATCTCTTCGATGCAAGGGCACGATCGGACAAAAATCCGATGTGAGTCACAAATAGAAAAAGTTATTTTTTTAATTCCAATTTTAAAAGTTATTATTTTTATTACTATTCTTGTTATTATCATTATTATCGACGTAATATTATTAGAGTATTACTTAACCAGTTGCAATGCTAAATATTTATAAAATATAAATTTTAATCAGTCGTTGCTCTAGCTGTCATTATTTTCTTTAGACGGTTGCAAAGCGTGCAACCATTGAAAGTCAGTTTTGTCAGATACTGTAAAAGTAATCGGTGAAGTTCGACTTTGTAAAGGAGAATTTGTAAATGTTAAGATGACGTCTGCAGCATGAAAGAAAAATCGTTTATGTTTTTCATGTTTTTTTTTTACATTCATTTGCATGGTCACAGCTAGAAGCACGAGTCACTAACACAGTATTTCTAGTCAAACGTTTTCCAACTGTGTTCACACGGAACGTTTAGGTTTCTAGAAATCTGAGTTCTGAGAAATTCATTCCTCCGAAAATAACGGCCCTCTGTCCTTTTTAGTCCAGGTTGCCATGCCTGACACTGTACACAATGTTTGCAATGGGTGTTGTCTTGGCACGGACGAGAGGAGGGTAGCATGGTACACCCCCATCTCCCTCTCTCTGTAGAGGTCTGGACACGATGGCGTCGTCCAAACTTGCACCCTGTTGATTTAGGTAGAATCTTTATTTTTTCTTATTTCTTTGGAATGCTTTATATTTTTGTGGAGATTTTTTTTCTCTCTTCTCCAATGGACGTGTCTACAGGTTTTATTTCTTTATTTACGATTTTTATTTTCATTTCCCGTCTCCAATATCTTACAAGGCAATACATTGCATTGAGATACAATTTATCATTATTTTCGTTTAAAAAAATGGTGGAAACGAAATTAACATTCAACGGTTTCACTTATTATTATTATTGTTATTATTATTATCGTTATTATAATTATTATTATTATTATTATTATTATTATTACTGTTATTATTATTGTCATTAAATTTATTCCTGTTAATCTTTATCAATGTTTCGTGTCACCGTTTCAATGTCAATGATTAAATCCTAAACAATGCTCGCTTTTGTTTTCCAAATATTTTCGGAAGAAGCAGCAAATGATAACGTTTGCACTAAGTACTTTGAAAAACAAAACTGTTTTTTCTCGTGAAAATATCTCTGGTCGCATCTGGACACAGGTTCGCGTTATTTTAAGTTGACCGCTGGGTTTCACGTATCTGAAAATTTCATTTTCCAGTGGGATTGTTGAACATTTTAAAAACTGATTGAGGCAAGGAGAAAGGAACAATAATTATAAAGACTTATTAACAATAATAATTTAGTTCATTAAAGTGGCGTACGTCCGGTGGACTCCAATGCCACGCAGAAAGGTAAGGCACAAGAGCCCGTGAGAGAGCGATCATCGCCTGGAACACAAACTTATTCATTAGAGGATATAAATTGGCCATAATTGACCATAATTAAATAATATTAGCTTGATATTCCTTTCTAACATTCCTGTTAATCCGTTTGCCATTGATGTCAACCATCACAAACTAATGCAAACAAGATATATAATTCACCAAGTTTGCAAACTTCTTCGGATAAGAATCTTTCAGTTGCTCTAGCGCTCAAACGTTAATCGATATTTTTATCAGTTATCTTTATTAATTAATAAAAATAAAAACCCAACAAAACCAAAATAATAGATACAAAATCGTGAGTTCATAAAATGGGGGTCCTAATGTTATTTTTGTTTGTCTTTGATGTTTTACTCCGTAGAACGAGTGGTGGACATGCTGGATTGTGAACCTGAGGAAGTAAATTAAGTTACTATTGTTAAAATTGTTACAGTTATTTTTTTATTTTCAACTTTTATTCAGCCCAGATTACATCTAAAAAAGAAATAAAAACCATCGCTCATTAAAAAACCCCAACAATGTTTTTAAAGTCCTCAAACGGCCCCGGGAAAACACAACGACTTTGTCCTGATATTCTCATCCTTCAGATTCAGGTACGGATCTGGATTCACGATCCATTGCCTTTTTCGCGTGATCACCTCAGTTCTCAACGAGGCACACTTGGCTGGGTTCATGATGGTGAGTCCAAATTTCGCCATCGATGTCTCTAGTTGTTGCGACATCACTTTCATTCCAATATCTGTGCTGGACAATAAAAAGAGGTCGTCCGCAAGGGCGATGTAGTTGCACTTTTCTGTGGATTTCCCTCCTCCAGTGACACCCATAGATCTATCGATATCAATGACTACCATGTCGATCACAGCATTGAATAACATCGGCGACATGGGGTCGCCTTGCCTTACTCCCCTGCCGACATGTACGGCTCTGCTGATCTCTTTCTTTTCTTACTCTGATGTGGACCTGGCAATCACAATACATCTCCGACAGATATCTTTAACAAAGATGGTGCGCCAAGTCGAGAGGCTGCCCTGATAATCGATTCGTGTGAAACGGAATCGAAAGCTTTAGATACTTCCACAAATGTCATGTTGAGTTTCTTTTTCTCTTGTCTACTGTTGGAACTGGCCATTTGAAGTTTGCAAGAAGACTGCGAGTCCGTAAACGAAAGTCAACATAAACGACGATACGGAAGGATTTTCGTTTGCAAGTCTTCGATTTTCTCCTATTATTTTATAGAAACTGTGAAGTAGCCTCAACCTCAGAAGACGAAACGGAAGGTAGGGGGCACGAATAAGCTTAATTCAGAGTAATTCGATCATTTTCGAGCGAAATTAACATGTATTTAGACACAAAACACTCAAGATAAACAAATCGTAAAGGCAAAGAAATTCAGAGATCGTTGCTCACCGATACTTCCAAATTTCATCTGGTTGATGTAATACCAGGCTGCTAATAGCGTGGCGGCAAGGATCAGAAGAAATATCACCGGGAAGGTGATGTAGTCGCGAGCCTCGTATTCGTCCGTGGTCCAGTGAATGTCATCATCGTCCGACTTCGGCTGAGTGCCCGAAATGTCTGCTGCCTTTGATGTCGTCAGAATTTTATGAGGTGCTGAAGGAGATAAGCCGGTTTAGTTAGTATAAAGTCAAGACATTCAGTACTCAGTAGTGCTGATATAATTGACTTTGGTCCACTAAGTGTCACTGAGATGGATAACTGCTTTCGTGGATTGAACAGTTATTTCTTTAGAGATAACCTCCAAAGGACATTCGGGATATAAGATAAATTTCAGCTAGTAAATTCTTTTTCTCAACTTCTTATAAACATCCCTTAAATGCGCCTTGTCACGCGTCGATATTGAAATAATTATGCGATTGAACACGATAGCGCCGATAACTATCCTTCTCCGAAGTACTAGGTAAGTTTCGCTTCATAGCGATATTACATAATATTACATATATTAAACATATAATGTTACGTAATTTTACATTTAGACGGTTTGGCGAATCTAACAACCTCTTTCGCAAGTCAAATTGTCGATGTTGTCATAACCAGATAAGCACATGCACATAAATCCCGGAATCATGTTCAGACAGATGGAAGTGGAAGTGTCGCATGCTACATTCTCATCTTGACATTCATCAATGTCTGAAAAATTAAACAGGAAGAACAAATCAACAGGAAAAAAAAACAACAACATGAATCATGAAATGCAACATTCGATTGCTCTGTTTAGGAATGCTATAATTTTACGTGCCTGTACTAAGCTGTAACTTTCAAGGAACCTATTTTTTGATACAAATCGGCTTTCAGAATCATTATGGATTTTCAGGGTAACAAATTAATGTATCACTCGCAATTGCTGAGTGTAGCTCACTAATATGTAAAGTTTTATTTTTATAATTAATACAAAAATAATTGTCCTAAATCCTTTGCTTAACTTGCGGGGGTAAGCCCAAAAATCTGATTGATTTTGTTCAAATGTCACTCAAAGCTTAATTTCATTGCAAGCATTCCAAATCATTCAGCTGAGCATTCTAACCTTGACATTCGACCAGGTATTCGTAGGTGAATTTCTCCATCCCTGTGGGGCACTTACATGTGAAACCTCCCAAAGTGTTCTCGCATATAGCCTTTTTGCCGCAGTCGTGAATCAGCGTTGCGCATTCGTCGATATCTTAAGAAAGAATTCTAAGTCAAATAATAATAATAATAATAATAATAATAATAATAGTAACAAAGGATATTGATGGACAATGATATGTCGAAGTGTAATCACTTTGAAACTTTTTAAAATTACAGACGTCACTGGTCAATTAACCTTCGCATACTCGGGTGCCTAGGCTCTTGAAACCCTCGTTGCACTGGCATTCGAATGACCCGATGAGGTTTATGCACCTGGAGGTCACGATCGGGCAATCGTGACCAGATTCCGTGCATTCGTTGATATCTGAACGATTCAAACAGTCTCTGAGCTCAGGTCAATTATGCAACGAATAAGGATGAATCATAATAATAATAATAATAATAATTATTATTATTATTATTATTATTATATAATTATTATTATTATTATTATTATTATTATTATTATTATTATTATTATTATTATAATTATAATTATTATAATTATTATTATTATTATTATTATTATTATTATAGTACAATCGACTTTTCTGCTTCATAGCAATCAATCTTTAATCTCATCCAATAGTCCTGAATGTGACTTAATTCATTTAATAAAAGTAATTGCAACGAAACGTAACGTAAACCATTGCAAGCCACATTCAGGACTATTGGATGAGGTTAAAGATTGAATGCTATCAAGCAGAAAAATCGATTGTCACTCTCTCTAATGAAATGGACAGACTTAAAATAACAGTAATACTAACAATAATATTAATTAATTGCATGTATTAAGAGGCAGTAAGTGGATGAGTAGAGTTCCAAGGAGATCTTACTCAGTCCATGAACAAGACGATTCAATCGGTCAAAATGGGGGCAAACAAATGAGGGTCCATTCGTGTACCCTATCTCACTCCCCTTCTCCAAGTGATGGTACAGAATCAAAGTCAAGGAGTTATCACAGACGATACAGGAATAGATCAAGGTCAAGAAGCCATGACAGATGCAGATCCGACAAATATGATGATAGGAGGAGAAACAGTAGAAAGTGCGTGTCAAGAAGGAAGAGGCATGCTGATGATAAAGAAGAACAAATTGAGAAGTCAGCAAGACAGAGGGAATGGTGTTGGCCATTTGACAGAGGCAAGTCGATAGTAGAGGAACACTCCCAAGAAGACGCAATGCCAAAACCAGCAAAAAGATCCACACGCCATCGCAGTCCACCTAAGCGTCTCGCGATCGGAGGAAACATGTAGATATATAATTATATATGAGGGGGAGGTTTTGTGGATAATGTAGTAATATTGTAAGAATTTATTATTACTTAAAGTTTATTACGATAATATTCAGAGTCTTTGGGAGGCTAGTATGATAACATGATTTCAGTAATAAAACAGATTAGTATCCCCAATTCCCAAAGTAGTCCTTAATTATATAGCAGGTAATTTAAGATACAACACAAGTTCTATAATTATAATCATTAGATCCCTGACAGAAAGCTCTGTCGAAATGTTCAAATAATATATTTACAGTGTTGTAATGTTGTGATATATAATATAAATTAGCAGTATATTATAATAATAGCATAATATTATCAATTAGTTTAATGTAATATTAGTATATATATATAACATGATAAATTAAATAATTAACCACTGCACTTGGTCCCCTTTACTTTTGAATATCCGACAAGGCAATCGCATTCGAATGACCCGATGGTGTTTTTACATAGGGCCGTACTAGCATCGCATTTGTTTTCTAAGCACTCGTCCACGTCTTTTTTTTTGTGGGAAATTAAGTTGTCGTGCTAATAATTTAGCTATACAATGGTTTATAAATATGATTGACATCTGTCAAAATGTGAATATGTGAAATAAAAAAAATAAATAATTTAAATTTAGTTAAATACAATAAATATAAATACGTTAAATACAATAATGCCGGTGATTTAGGAAATGTATACTTCAAGTTTTACCATTTAAGAGATAATTGATTCAAAATATTTACAAAATTTAGGACATATTTAAACATAATATACAATTTACGAAGCGTTCAATTATAATCGTATAATCAACCTTGGCATGTTCTTTGAGTATAATTTGAATAACCATCCAGGCATTCGCATTGATATTCACCAATCGAGTTAATACATTGTGTAGTGGAGTTATCGCAAGGGTCAGATTTACACTCATCCTCGTCTGGTTAAAATAAATAATTTATTATAATTTGTTTTCAAAAGTACACATAATTGATACATCCCATGCTCTGTAAATATATCTAGTCTGATTGTAATTTTTGTATTCTCTAGTAATATTGTAATATTTACATTATTTATCAATATATTTATAATATTTATTTTTTTTTAATATAATTTGTTTACAAGAATCCATATAATTAATAATCGCACCCTTTTAGCTTATTGTTTATTTGTTATTTCTGTATTTAGCAAGAATGGCGACTAATAACAAGCCAATAGAAAAATAACGTTTGTTTATGAAATTAAAATCTCTCATCTAATGACTATTCAAAATTTATATATATATACACACATATGTATACCATTTCCAAAAGCAAGAATATATATTTATAAGAGGTCCGCTTTGGTAGAAGAATGAAATTAGTCTCGTCCTCCATCACTCTGGACGAGCGCCGACAAGAATCCTCAGAGAGATAGTCCCATCTACAAACGTTTCGGCCCTTTAAACTTCTGACGTTCTCCGGGGCCGGGTTGATCACCTGTCGGTCAAGTCTTCTGCACTTCATCCTTCCCCTTCTCGCTTTCTTCCCATAACACCACACGCATACGAGACTAACGCCATACCACGCAACCTTCGCTCATTACAACTCTCGCAACCGAATCCGAACTTGAACTGCCGGCGGGGATCAGGTGCGCAGCTTAAATAGCTGTCATTTGCTCCTTTCAGGGGGCTATGCTTGGAGTCATCCCATTGGTTGAGCTTGATGATCTTTTGATTGACTGGTTTTGGCTACTAGTACATGAGACCATTTGACTCATTCGTTGCCTTCAGCTGGCTTTGTACTCGCCTCGAGTTACGGGCCGAGTCGAGAAGTGGTTTTGCAGCCAGCAGAACTTGATTGCGGCGCCACATAAAGCGGCCATGCGCTAGGGCGTAGCTGCACCCAGACAATACGTGACGGAGTGTCTCTTGTCTCTTTACGCAGAGCGTGCACCCAGTGTTCTGCGCAATCCTCCATCGTTGTAGGTTGTCGCGCGAGGGCAGCACGTCGAAGACCGCGCGACTGTTTACTTTTCATGTGTTCGCTTTGCAGCGGGCCACTTATTTCTTTGATCTTCAGGGCTTCTTCCGATTTGATGATCTCCTACTGGGCCTTGAGCTTTCTTCCTGACATCAGCGGCGCGTCTTCTCGGATTAATGCATCCACGGAGTTATTCACCATTAGCCGCTTACGGATCTTTCCAATTTTGTATTCCTCGACAATGGCTTTTTCCTGGCATTTGTCAGTCAGGCTTTCGTCAAATACCCTTCCTTTACTTTTCATGTGTTCCTCCGCCACCGTTGGTACTCTCTGCCCCGCCACAGAGAAGACCACATTCACGAGAAGTTTGCCTCTGGTTAGGGCGAGGCTTCTAGATTTCGCAGTATGCAGTCTATATTAACTATATTAACGCAATTTATACAATTATAATTAACCTTCACAAATGAAATCCTTTATACCTGTATAGCCTGATTTGCAATTGCAAAGAAATGACCCTTCAGTATTAGAACAATTTACCGATTTGTCGCGGCACTCTGTCAGGCATTCGTCTAAATCTGATTAATCAATTTTTTATGATATTTTCATGTTAAATTAACAAAATTCGTAAATGATGTAGAAAAATTTATTTATAATTCTTGTTTTAATTTATTTAAAGAAAAAAATTAAATTAGTTATATCATGTCAGAAAAAATTTCAGATAGAGGTGACATAATCGTCATTTCTTTTTGCGAATCATGATCACAGTCATTAATATTACTGAATACGGCATCTTTGAATGTCCGAAGTATATTATTTAATTAATTAATTAATTAATTTTTTTATTTACTTATTTGTTTATTTATTTTTTAACAAAATGAAGGTTCATCCCCTTTGATCGCTTACACTATTTTATATAGCATTTGTCAAACAGAGTGAAACAATAGAATGAAACAGAATCAACAACAAGCGTCAACAGAAAATTAAGTTTAGTGTTCTGAAGATGAGGATGGATCTTGTGAAAAAAATTTATACAAAAACTTTAAATTAACCTATGCAAATTTTGTCTGATTTATTCATATAGCCTTTTTTGCATTTACAATAAAAGGATCCCGGGCTGTTTTCACATTCCGAAACGTCGGTGTTGCAATGATCTGTTTTCCGTAAGCACTCGTCAATATCTGGTTGAAATTCATGAATTGTTTTAAATATTTTTTTTTAAATAAAAATATAAATCATACGAACTGTGGAATGTAATTTCTATGGTAACGTACAACTAAATCGTTCGAAACGCCTTATTAACGTTGGGAGCCAATGGTATTCTTTTAGAAATTCTTTTATAATCATTAAATACAGATTGCAACTAATTTGTTAATTTATTTTACTTAATCATTATCGGCACCATAACCAAGTCCTAACTGAATTCATTGGAAGGATGAAAAGAAGGTCAAATGGGATTAATAAGTGCCGAAAAAAAATCAAGGAAAGGTTTTGTTGACTTCCTAGTGCAACGCTTTAAGCAATGTTATGAACACAATATCGGCATGCATAAGCTGTTAATATACTTTTAATTAGATCCCTAATTAAAGAACCATAATTTACTTATTATAAAATATTATTAAAATATGTTATTATTATCCCTGTATCGTTTTTATTATTATTATTATTATTATTATTTTTTTTTTTTTCCTTTATTTTCTCGGCCAAAAAATCATCCAATAGCAAACGCGATCATCAAACACCTCAACTAACATCCACTGTCCCCCCTCCGGGCCCGAGATCACCCCGGGACATATTGCAACCGCATTCCCCAGCGCCAACAACACCGCGCTATAAACAAGCGACATCAACCATAATCAATCACTATAGTCCAATTCGCCGGCGCCAACGTTTATGAGTTCTGCGCTTATGGAATTTCCACATAAGGTAGGTGTCCAGCAAAACCGATGTTGCCAGGTACATCATGCCGTTTCTGGACAGACCGATGCCCCGCCATGACAAGTAAGATCTGGAGGATATTACACCTCTGAAGTTGCATACAAAGGCGGTTACTAAGATCTTCGGAGAGAGAGCACCCCCAGGGTTATTGTTAGACATCCAGATGTGGATGTCTTTGGAGTTATATTTCCCTGTCTTGGATGAGTGGACCTCGTCCAGTGAGGCGGTATCAGAGACAATGGTGACGTCGCATACGATTGAATCGGACTCTGATGCCTTCCTCAACTGGTATCCTCGGCTCGATTTTGGTGAAGTACCCTTTCTCGGCCAACTTCGTTTCCAGCCGATGGACGAGGTTGTTGTGCCTCTCTCGTCTCGATACATCCATTCCTGGACAAACCTGGAAAATGTGATCCAGGCTCTCGGTGACTCTGCAACCGGCGTCACACTTGGTGTTTACCTCTGGATGATATCTGGAAACCCGGAGATTGCATGGGAGGACGCCTGCTCTGACCTTTAAGCACTTTAAGTAGTCACTCGGGAACAATCTTGAACGCCCATCCGCGATCCATTCACTGATACCGACACCCTGGAAAAAGGACTGGAGTCCAAATCCGTCTACCGAGCTGTAAAGGCTCTCGAGAGTCTCTTCCTTAAGTCGTTTTTTGGCTGACGACTCCGAATTTAATTGCCCAAACTTCCTGTGTTCTCCAAGGACGATGCTGTTGTCCTTTAGAGTGTCGAGCAAGAATTCGTCTTCATTGCTTTTCGAGCGAGCCATCATAGATCTCATTCTGCTGGTTCTGATGAGTGGAACCCACTTTCTGAGCTGCAGTAGTCCCAATCCACCAAATTTCAGCCCCGCATGGAAGAAGGCGGTCGGCGTGTCTTTTGGGAGGCGCAGCCATTGCCTGACGGCAGATCTTACTTTCGTGTCTGCAGCCTTTAGAGATTTCAAAGAGATTTTATTGAAGGTAAGATAGTGCACGAGGCTTGGCATAAGGTTCGATCTTAGGGTGTAGAGTTTTTGATTTGGCTTTAAAGGAGCTCTAGATATTGCATGCAAGGATTTATGCATTCTGTCGCCTAGTGACGCGTATTTCATTTTTGGGCCAATGTCAATTCCAAGATATCGGTAGGTGTCGAGAATGTTCATTGCCTTGATTGGCAGCTGGCTGACACTGAGGTAAGAATCCGGGTCAACAATCCAAGGACTGTTTTTCTTTTGCACTTTCGCTCTCAGTGAAGAACATTTTTGGGCATTCATAATTAGTCCAACTTTTGCCAGAGATTCCTCGACTTGTTTCAACAACATCCTCATTCCAATATCAGTAGAGGATAGCAGGATCAAATCATCTGCGAACGCCAAATAATTGCATTTGACTGATGAACTAACATCGCCAGTCACACCGATGGATTGGTCTACCTCTGACATCACCATGTCGATAACCGCGTTGAAAAGTAGAGGAGACATTGGATCTCCTTGCCTGACTCCTCTATTAACTGGTATGTCCCGACTCAATTTGCCTCCAATCTTCATTTGAACTGAACAATCGCGGTAGGCCTCTGAAATGTATCTCAACAAAAAAGGAGGAGTTCCCAATCTGTGAGCCGCTCTTACAATGGACTGGTGTGAAACCGAATCGAAGGCTTTGGTCACATCAATGAACGTGAGATTGAGATTCTGTTTCTGTTCCTTCTTTTTCTGTATGATTGCTTTCACGAGCCATATATTATCCGCCAGGCCATCACCGTGTCTGAAAGCCTTCTGACGATTTGAGATGGACCAGTGTGCGAGCATTCTCTTGCTCAGCAATCGGTGAAATAAACGACCGATGATTGATCCCACCGTAATTGGTCTAAAATCCTCTGGCTTCAGACTTTCTTGTTTCTTTGGAATGCAGGTGACAATTCCTTTCCTGAGTGCATCGGGAGGGCATCCAGTAAATAACCAAAGCGCCATGTGAGTCGCCAGGTCCTCCGGTGCAATTTTGTTCAGATCAATTTTTTTCATGCCGTCAAAGCCGGGGGCAGAATCTTTCAATCCTTTTGCCGCGTGAATGATTTCATCGACCGTGATTGGAATGTCCATTTCATCGATAGGCTCAATCGTTTCATCCAATGGCCGGGAGTCGGTTTTGGAAGCTTGAGTGAAAACCTTCTCCCAATACTCCACCAATGTTTCATCGGAAGGACATACTGCATTTTTCTCGTAGTCACCTTTCATTACCGTTTGTGCCCCAAGACTTGGACTTTTCCTAAACAGCTGCTGGATCCTCGCATACTGCTCCTTCCGACGCCTCTCTTTTATCGCACGCTTTGAGTTGCGATTGATCCATTTGACGAATTTGCGGCCACTTGTTTGCACCTTGTCTTGCTTCTTCGTCTGATGTTTCTTTGCCACTTTTTGAGTCCTCTTCTTTGACACTGTTATGCCAGCAATCCATCTCTGATATTCTATGTTGATAAGTGACCTTTTAATCTCGTATACCTCAGTGGAATCAATGAGCGAACTGAACTCTTCATCAGACAATCGAAGAAAAAATCTTCTTCTTTCAATGAATTGCAAGGGACCAATAATATTTTCTAGGTCTAATGCTTTGCAACAGGCTGAGATACCAGCATCGGCCTTAACGTCTGCCATTATAATATTTGAGAGAAGATGACGATATTGAGGCTTATTTCTAATCACTTTTATAGCATCCACACTGAGGGAGGGAAATTGCTGCTGAAGTGAGAGGTTGATTCTGTTTTTGTGTGTTCCCCCAAGACTAAGTTCAGCCTTGGCCAGTACATTCCATGACTCAGTGTTATGCAAATTGGGAACAAAACACTCACTATCCTCTGATGGATTAGAATCCTGACAAAAATTGGTTCCTTGATGCATCAACTCCTCATTTGCTATTGTTGAGTGATTGAGATATTTTTCTAGAGTTGTCTTGTATTTCTCGGTTAATCTACGGCTTTTCATGGCATTCAACGATCTATGTTCAAATCTTTTGTGGAGTTCCTGATTGACATTGTGAACTCCCTTTCTAATCAATTCAACCTCCATGGAAGCCAGCATGCAATATTCTTCTTCAGTCCATCTTGCCTTGGAAGAGGGAAGACCTGCTCTAATTTTATGATATTCTTCTGGATGAATTCTGTTTTCATGTATATGTTTACCTCTAACAGAAGCAAATGTCTTTGCACAAAATTCACAATGCACCTGTGTTCCAACAGAATCTGAAGAATTTTCTTTCTTTCTTTGACAGCCAAAGACTTTATTCTGACAGTTCTTATCTTCCATAATCACCAAACCAACACCAAATACAATTATTATTATTATTATTATTATTATTATTATTATTATTATTATTATTATTATTATTATTATTATTATTATTATTATTATTATTATTATTATTATTATTATTATTATTATTATTATTATTATTATTATTATATTATTATTGTTATTTTTATTATAATAATTATTTTTATTATTATATTATTATTATTATTATTATTATTATTATTATTATTATTATTATTATTATTATTATTATTATTATTATTATTATTATTATTATTATTATTATTATTATTATTATTATTATTATTATTATTATTATTATTTATTATTATTATTATTATTATTATTATTATTATTATTATTATTATTATTATTATTATTATTATTATTATTATTATTATTATTATTATATTATTATTATTATTATTATTATTATTATTATTATTATTATTATTATTATTATTATATTATTTTTATATTTATTATTATTTATTATTATTATTATTATTATTATTATTATTATTATTATTATTATTATTATTATTATTATTATTATTATTATTATTATTATTATTATTTATTATTATTATTATTATTATTATTATTATTATTATTATTATTATTATTATTATTATTATTATTATTATTATTATTATTATTATTATTATTATTATTATTATTATTATTATTATTATTATTATTATTATTCTTGTACAAACTCGACCATAGCGGCCGGAAAATCAATGGTTCCAGGTCTCAGCCAGAGTCCTCAGGAAACCACGTTCACAAGTTCCGCGCGATTCAATGTCACAAAAAATAAGAACAAAAATACAAATAACAATCATGAACTCCAATCAAACTCAAATCAAACTCCAGTTCACCAACAGAAAAAGGAACAAAAAAAGCATTCAATCTAAAATTTTTCTTAATATATGCGCTGTTCCGAACAATACAATCTTTTGGATCTCGTTGTAGTTTGGTTCTCCTGGCAGCTTGTCTAACTCTTTCTTCAAACCTTCCGCAACTGTCCCCAGAGACCCCATCACGACCGGCACCGTTCTGACCTTCATACCCCACATTCTTGCTATTTCAATCTCCAAGTCTTTGTACTTTAGAATTTTTTCACTTATCTTCTTAAGGATATTTTCGTCGTCCGGCACTGATATTTCGATTAACAAACAGCACTTTTTATTCTTGTCAATATATACGATGTCGGGTCTATTGGCTTGAATTTTTCTGTCTGTTATGATTCCTTGATTCCACATTATTGTAATTTCATCTTTATTAATAACAGGTTCTGGCGAGTGTTGGTAATATTTTTCTGTAACTTGTAGGTCTAAATTTTTACAAACTTTCCAATGGATATATGCTGCAACCTTGTTATGTCTCTCGGTGTATTCGGTTGGGGCTAAGACTTGGCATCCGGATATGATATGACTAATTGTTTCTATTGATTTGTGACAAATTCTACATGAACTTGTAATATCCTGTTTCAAAATATGCCTTTGATAATATCTTGTTTTTAGTACTTGATCTTGGGCCGCCACTATCAAACTCTCCGTCTCTCCCTTCAATCCACCTCTGTTGAGCCAAGCAAACGTCATTTCCTTGCTCATTCCTGCCCTTTCAGTGTTCCTGATAAACTTTCCGTGCAAGGGTTTTCTCTTTAAATCCTCCAATTTTTCTTTTTCTATTCTTTTCTTGAATTCGTCTGTGATTTTGACGTCCGTGTGGTTGTGCTTCAGCATGTATTTATTTCGAGTTTTATCAGCTTCCTTTATCACTGAGTATTTTTTTTTGAAGCTATCATCGAGTCTGATCAATTGAACTAATTTACTATTATCTCTTTCTAAATATTCCGAGAGACCCAACATCGCATGTTGATAGACTGACCATATCTCTAGAAGCCCTCTTCCACCATTCTTTCTTTTAATATATAGTCTTTGCACGTCTGCTCTTGGATGGTGCATTTTGTAAATCGTTAACATTTTTCTCGTTTTTCTATCAATTTTTTCTATTTCCGATTTCAGCCAGTGAATTATACCAAACCCATAGGAGAGCACCGGTATTGCCAGACTATTGATGGCAGTGATTTTATTTCGCGAGTTGAGTTGAGTCGCCAAGATTGTCCTTATTCTCCTGAAGTATTCTTTTTTGGCCTTTTGCTTCACCAATCTATCGTTTATTCCATTTTCTTCATCCATCCCAAGGTATCTGTAACATTCCTCAGCTTCTAGTGATCTAATTTGCAGGGGGGTCGTGAGCTGAATGCTCCTTCCATGAATGACTTTTCCTTGTTTTATTTCTATCGTGGCGCATTTTTCAATACCAAATTCCATTCGGATGTCATTACTGAAGTCCTCAACGATTTTTAAATTTTCTTCCATCTGTTCCGGACTTGTTGTAAATAATTTTAGATCATCCATGTATAACAGGTGACTTATTTGCTGGTCATGTATTTCATATCCCGTTCCGTTTCTCCTAAGATTGTTTGATAATGGTATCAGCGCCATGCAAAACAATAACGGTGACAAGGAGTCCCCCTGGAATATTCCTCGCTTAACAAAAATTTCTCCTGTTTTTATGCATTCGTTGCCAACTGTTAAAATCATATTGGTTCTCCACCTAAGCATTGACTGGCCAATGAAGTTTCTGGTGACATCATCAATCTTAAAAGTTTCTAGAATCTGCCTGATCAAGGAGTGAGGGATGCTATCAAAGGCTTTTTTGTAGTCGATCCAGGCGATGCACAAGTCTTTCTTGAATTTTTTTGCATGTTGGGCTACCATCTGACTGATGAGCAGTTGATCTTTGCAGCCTCTACTTTTTCTTTGGCACCCTTTTTGTTCCTCTTGTAGAATGTTATTATTTTGGAGATGGGTATATATCCTATCAGTTATTAAAGAGGTTAGAATTTTGTACAGGGTGGGCAGACAAGTTATTGGTCTGTAGTTTTTAGGTTTGTCAGTTTCTTGTGTTTTTGGCAGCAGGAAGGTGACTCCCTTTGTCAACCAATGAGGCATATCCCCTGGGTTTTTCATTATTTCATTATACCCATTGAGTAGCTGACCATGTAGAGACCCCAAATACTTCACCCAGAAATTATGTATTTTGTCAAACCCTGGTGATTTCCAATTCTGCGTAGCTGAAATTGCTTTCTTCAATTCTGACTCTTCGAAATTTTTCCATGTCTCAGTCTTCAGCTTTTCGTGGGACCTTTCTTCCTTCTGAATCCATTCTGCCTGACTATTGTGATTTATGTCATTTTCCAAGATTTCTTTCCAAAATTTCTCCATTTCGATGGGATCTGGTGGTTTTTGCACTCGAATTTGGCATTTGTTTATTTCTCTGTAAAATTGTTTTTGGTCTTCATAGAACAATCTATTTTGTTGATATTGTGTACTTCGCTTGCTATATCTTCTCAATCTTTGTGCCTTGGATTGCAACTTCATTCTTATATTGTTTTCAATCTCATCAATTTGTTTCATGCCCATGGCTGATCTATCACATATTTCCGTCATTTTAATTTGCACTTTTTGGCTAGGATTGCCTTTTCTGAATTGCTTTATAATAGCTAGATCTTTTCTGCAATCGCTAATAACTTTATTAATTCTAGTTTTCCATTTCGGCATCCCTATACGTTGATCGCCATTTTTAATTTCTGGTCTTTCGCCTGCTATCACAACTGCAGTTGCGTAGATCCATTCATTAATTTCTGTTAATTTTAGTCTGGTGTTTACAGTGAGGTTTTGCAGCGCTTTGTTTGCCAACTCTATTTCTTTGGTAATCAATTTAATATTTCTAATCTTATTCAATTTTTTCCTTTCTTCGTATTTGATTTTTCTAACTTCGATGACTTTTGCACTGATTTTCATCTCCATGTTTTTGATTTCATCTACTTTTACCATCTCCCTCTCCAAGCCCCCATCCGCTGGATCGTCGAAGCAATGCATTTCCGATCTTTTGTCATCCTCATTTTCCTCACCTTCTCCAGGTCCCAGGTAGACTGCAATACTCGAAGCAACTTCAGCTGCAATTTCTTCAGTTTCAGCTGTTGTGAGCATGTTTTCTTTGACAATGAATCTTCTCTGGTTACTCAGATTTTTTGGGTTCATACCCGGGAGAATCTCTGGGTTTCTCTCCCGCCACACATTATAAGTGCCCATTGTTAGGTTCTCATTACCCGAAGCTTTTGCGTAAAAATACGCCCAGATAACTTCTCTGTATTGTTCTTTAGTCCATTTGTGTTTTTGCTTCTTCTGGTCTGAGCCCGTCCCGGAGTTGTTACTTTCTCCTTTGGTTATCGCGGCTTGATTGTCTTGTCTTCTCGAGTGCCCAGTTTGTCTTTCATTGGTTCTTGGGGATCTTGCATATTTATCAGGGCTGTAGATCTGAGGTGTGTTCAGTTGAGTGTCATCAGCCCGATTGAAGCTCTGTTTCGGGAGGCAAGCTTGGTCAAAGAGATTTCTTGGTGGCTTTGTTTCTTTAAATTCTTTAACTTTCAGTGTTCTGCATTCTGTAATTTTATCTAACTTTTTCATAAGCACAAACTTTTCCTGTTGAGTGTCATCAGTTTGTTCAGCAATTTTTTTAGCAGAGCAAGATTGATCAGGGGGATCCCTTGGGGGATCTGTTGTTCCATGTTCTCTAGCTTTCACTGTTCTGTACTCTGCATCTTTACTTAACTCTTTCAGACTCAAAAATTCTTCCTCCTGACCAGAACCACATGGAATGATCCTGGCTCGCCTCTGACCTTGTAGATGAATTGCTGCATTTCATCAGACTTTGCTTTCTCTGCCCTGGCTTTTTCAATGAGACTTTTACAGTGTTCTCTGTCTAATTTCGAGAGATCGTGGCTCACAATTAGTGATCTGAATTTTGATTCATTCGACTGGTTCTTCAATTTGAAGCAGTTTTCTAGAATCATGTTTTTTGTCACGAATTTCTCAAATTTTACAATCAGTGGACGACACCTCTTTGGGTCCTCATTCTTTTTTCTTCCCATTCTGGAGTAGCTGGCCACATCTCTGTAGAACTCAAAATCGAGGCCAAACAATTCCATGAGCTGACCCAATAGTTCTTTGTCTCTGGCTTTAGAGTCTTTTTCATCCTCTTGCAAATTGTAAAACACAAGATTGTTCCTTCTCAAGCTTCTGTCCAGTTTGACATTTGTGTTAGTGCTAGTGTCAACAACTGTCTTTTGTGCAGCATTCACGTTTTCGACCAATTTGACATTGTCTTTAAGCAAGTCACTCCATTGTTTGGTGACCTCTGTCTGAGCTGCAGCTGGAAGAGTCACTTCATTCAGTTTGGATCTCAAATCAGCAAATTCTTCACTTAATTTATCCATCTGTGTTTTCCAGCCATTGTTCATTTCATGCAGTTGTTTTTCATAGTCTTTACTTTTCTCACTATTCTCTTTCAGAAGAGCACGTAAATCCTTTATGTCATTCAGGGCCTCGGTTGTGTTTTCTTCGACTTTCATTGAGGCAAACAGTCTTCTAACAGTATCCACATTCTCTTTTAAACATTTATCACAAAAATGTAGTCCTAATTTGGCCGCAGCTTCAACTTCAGATCTGTCTTTGCGGGTTCGAACACCTTCGGCCATTGTACGTACAATATCCGCGTACACAACTTACCGAACAAACGAATATCCGTTAGGATATACTTCTAATGCTTAATTCAATAAATTCACGTAAATTTATTAAGTTTTAAGCACAGAATTATTCGGTTTTCTCAGCACAGTAACACTACGGCTGAGCGATAATGCGATTATTATTATTATTATTATTATTATTATTATTATTATTATTATTATTATTATTATTATTATTATTATTATTATTATTATTATTATTATTATTATTATTATTATTATTATTATTATTATTATTATTATTATTATTATTATTATTATTATTATTATTATTATTATTATTATTATTATTATTATTATTATTATTATTATTATTATTATTATTATTATTATTATTATTATTATTATTATTATTATTATTATTATTATTATTATTATTATTATTATTATTATTATTATTATTATTATTATTATTATTATTATTATTATTATTATTATTATTATTATTATTATTATTATTATTATTATTATTATTATTATTATTATTATTATTATTATTATTATTATTTATTATTATTATTATTATTATTATTATTATTATTATTATTATTATTATTATTATTATTATTATTATTATTATTATTATTATTATTAACATAGCAGTTCATGAACACCCATAAAGTAATTCTATTGTGCTTTAGAGTCTACAGAAAAGAAGCAATTTAATTATGCCCTGTTAAATAAAGTTATTATGATCAGTTTGCATTATAATCTTAAAATAATTTTAAGAATTATAATAATAAATGTTGTGGATAATGTAATAATATTGTAAGAATTTATTATTACTTAAGTTTATTACGATAATATTCAGAATCTTTTTGAGGTTTTGAATGCAATGGCACATTCTTGGTAATAAAGCAGCTTAGTATCTTCACTTCCCAAAGTAGTCCTTAATTATATAGCAAGTAATTTAATATACAACAATAAATATCAAAATCGATTATTATACATGATTATTTATTTATTTTATAAATATTTTATTTAAAAACCGACTAATTAACCTGAGCAATTTGTTTGAGAAACCCTATTGAAACCTTCGCGACAAACACATTGGAACGAACCATGGCTATTTATGCATGTGGTGCTATTCTCATCACATATCTTCATTTTACATTCGTCAATGTCTGATTGAAATTCAACGTTTTATGATTTATAAACCAACTAAATTAATTAATTAAACTATTATTTATTAAACTAATTCTATTATAAATAGTATATAACCATTATAAATTCGATTAAACATAACATTCTAAGGAAAAAATGAATTGTGTCTTCCTTTAGAAAACGGAATCTAATTTCAAAGAAAACATGTATAGACATCGTGTAATCACACAAACATTATATGTCAAAAGTAATGCACATATAATTAATATGTAATTATTACTAGTTAATAATTTACGACACGATAACTCTTAACCGGCCATGCACCCTGTGAATCACAGAAGCAGAATTATTTACTACGATTTCAAATCATTTATTTTAACCAATTGTTTCAGTTCACATTTCAAAGTGTTATTTGATTTTGAGTGAGAAAACAATTGAGGCGACTGGAGGCTATGGTAAAATTCAAAATTGATTTCTTAACATTTTCATTAATTTTTTTTTAATTTTAATTAATTTCTTAATTTTTCAACACTGATTTTTTGTTAATCTAATTTCGAATTACAATTAAATATATTTAAAAAAAATTTTTAAAAACCTTTGCAGCTGAAGTTATCGCTGACATTAAATCCTTGATTGCATTCACATCTATACGATCCTTCCTCGTTTACACACGTACTAGTATTCGAGTCGCAGAATTTGCCTTTGCACTCGTCAATATCTGGTTGAAATTAGACATTTAATATTTTCAAGAATTAATTCTGGAAATTTAATTTTAATGGCAGATGTTATTTCAAATGAAAGCACAACGATTCTTTCGGAACAATTCTTAACCATGGTTACACACCCGAAGGGTGAAAATAAATAAATAAATAAATTACTAACATAAAATGTAAAATAATCGATAAATGCAATTCATCTTAACACTTTTTTTCATCGGTTCGCAAATTGAATTAAATGTAATTTGACATCTGACGTAATAATAATATAATGACAACATAATAAAATATAAGAATTCCATTTATAGGCCTGAAAATATTTTGTGCGGAATAATTTATTTATAAAAATAAAAATATTTATTAAAAAAAAAAACAAATAATTAACCAATGCATCCTCCAGAACTTTCATTGTACATGTACCCTCTGTTGCATATGCATTTGTACGATCCAGGTGTATTTGTACAGTTAGAAGCGACACACAACTTTTTTGCACACTCGTCAATATCTGATTGAGATTCATTATTGAGAATCTTAGAAACCAGATAAATTGATCACGCAAGACAAGCGAATGTTCGTTTAAAAGGATGTAATAAAAATTTAAAAAAAAAACTTAGGATTATCTCTTAAGAAGCCCCAAAAAATATAATGTTACATTCACATTTGCTCGGGTTACATGGTTTAGCCAGAAGCATTTTAACTAAAAGGAATATTGGAAACAGACTAATTTATTATCGCTACAGCTTCAAAATTTCCATTTCATTCGTCCATTTCAGTCCACTTTTCAAACTTTTGAAATGCTAAATTTCTAAAATGCCAAATAGCTAAATGCTACACCACGTGAATTGGTCTCTAAAGACAAAACCATAAACTTCTTTCTTTTTTGTAGTTTTATGGAAATGAAATTCCCACATTTACAGTCAAATCTCGTTGCTATGCCACCCGTCGGGACAGAGCAAAAGTGGCATAGTAACGAGGGTTTGTAAAAAAAAACGGCCTTATTTTGTCAAATAAAAACAGCTTTATTTTCTAAAGTTAGCAGTTATCAGTTCAGTTTAAAGCTCTCAATAAATTTTGGCTGGCATCTTCTTTCGGCGGATCTCGTGCATCTCGTTGTCTAACCGATCGCACGCTTGCATCACGCTGGACTTGCGAATCCACCGTTCCAGCTTCGCCCTGCACTGTCTTGAACGTGATGCCGTGACATTGTGAAATTGTTCATCAGCACAGCCAGTTTCATAGACTTCTCACTGATCAAAGCGCCGCTGACTGACAGATTCTGTCCTCTTGATTGCTTCAGCCACATGAGCATTCCCTCATCGAGCTTCGGGTAATGAGCCTGCGTGAACTTCATGCGCTTCGATGGAACTCTAACCTTGATTGTACCCTCGATTGCATTTTTTTTGCTGAGAATGCCCTTCACGGTGGTTCTCTTCATTTCGACGCACACCACCCCAACTCGCAAAAGTCTTCATTCCAATTCTCACATAAAATCCTCGACATTCACGCTCATACTTATTTATACTCTCAGTCAACTTTTCCCATTTGACCAATCAAATTCCCATCCAATGAAATGTCCTATTACCTTCCTTAATCATCCCACACCAACAAGTCCCGGGAAAGTATCAACCTGATCAAATCTTAAAAATACAAGGTAATGTCTCTTAATTACTTCCCCGACTGAGAATATTTCCTTAACTTCATGGGTTAGATAAACATTGTCAGGACCCTGGTGGCATTGTGAGAGTAGGGGGTGGCACAGTAAATTTACTTTGTATTAAATTTTATCGGACCGATCAAAAGTGGCACAAAGCGAGAGTTGCATAGTAACGAGAATTGACTGTAGTTCTCTACACTCTGTCTGTTATCCGAATTATCCCAGGGATTGGATCAATGGCCATCACCCCACTCACCTTTAATTGTCCCACAAAGTTTGATTTCTATGACGCAGTGATACAAATATGTTATTATAACAAAAAAAAATAATCATATAAAGCACCTTTGCATTGTGTCGCTCCACTTTGTTCAAAACCTTTCTTGCATTTACACTCAAACGACCCTTGACTGTTCTGACAATCGGTTGAAACATTGTCACATGTTCCTAGCTTACATTCGTCAACATCTGATGGATAATCATCATTTATTATGTTTATATCGAAGAAAATATAATGGCTCTTTATATATACCGCTCTTTTCAGACGTTTAGGGAATTAAATCCTAAATTCGTCGATATCTAATTAACTACTCTCTTAATAGTAATCTCTTAAGGCTTTATTAGTCATTTCCATTTCAGAAAAATTATTCAAGGTATTAATAATTAATATTACTAGCTTAATTAAATCAAATACTGTACCTGTGCAGGTGTGGTGTTCACCCAGAGCGAATCCTTGCAAACAAGAACAAATTGCATATTTAAAATTCCCCTCTATAACCTCTGAACAATTGGAACGTTCGTTACATGCACCCTGTGATGCAACCTTGCAATCTGAAATGAAGATAAAATGGCACAAAATGATGCCTTCTTCATGTTTATATCCGTTACTAGTTATTCGTTAATACTATACAGTTTATTAAAGATATTGTTGGATCCCTAGATCCAGTAAATTGAAGAATAATTAAAATTATATTGCCGAGTAATTAATTTAGTAATTAATTAATATATTGGCAATATAATTTGATGATTGATTAAAGTCTTTGGTTATGAATCTCGACAAATAGAGTTATCTCGAAAATCGGAGCGAGAGTTAGAGAAACAGCAGATTTCAAGACTTAGACATTTGAGCATTGTACATCTTCCAAACCATCTGAACACTTTCAATAAACCTGACCTTCCACAATTAGTTTGAGGACATCGGGTTATTACAATATTATACAATTTTTAAGACGTTTCTTTGAGATAAAATATGTACTGGTGGGTTTTAAAAACGTTAATGATTTTTTTTTATGACCAGATGACAAATGTCCGGTTATTTTTCCAGTCCGCAAGGTCAACTTTGTTTCCTCTGTAATTCTGTATCATTTTGTATTTTCTTTATCGAAAAGTAATTCAATGTTGCTTTCTGTCTCTTCCGCAAGTGGCAAGTCTCACTTTTGAGATCAGTTCAACCACCAATCATAGTGAACTTTGATCATCGGATTCATTACAAAGCTTCCTAACTGGACTTGGGCTTTCGTTATCAACTTTGTCAATCACACTGACATCAGATGTAGTTACTTCCGGTTTATAGGGCCCACCGATGATCATATAGTAAGTGGTCTTTAGATGATGAGTTAAATATGGACAACTACGGTTAAGATGTAATTCGAAGAGAGATTGAAACGTAAACACGGTGGTCCTAAACATTTTCTAGAGGACATGAGCAGTGAGAGTACAATTAAGACAGACTTTCGATAAAGAAAAAAAAGAATCCGTGATGAATTTTTCGTAAACCGGCAGGCGTTCATGATATATTAAATGACATAAAAAGAATGGACGGAAATTTACTGCGAGAGACAAGCGAAGTGGTTCTCCAACTTTTTAAGATTTCTCAAGCGCCATCCTCTCCGTTTACATTTCGTTTTATTATATAATTGCCTGTCCTTTCGAATGAAAGACATTTGACACATAAACTAGATATTTGTCTAGTTGTAGGGAAAGTAGGATGACAATACAATTATATTTATGTGCATTTTCAATATAATCTAGATTTCGACATCGTGAAACATAAACACAACTGAAAATCAAATTTACCGAATCTTTCACACTTTAATCCGTTTCGTCCTTCAGGGCACTTAGGGCAAAACGAATCATTGTATTGACAATCCTTATCAGGTTTACGCAGCCCTCGATAATTAACATTCCCTAAAGCGATGTTAAAAATTTCAGATGCATTTTTTTATAATTTAACGATTATGGGCAACGAATGCAAATTGCTGATTTTAGTAGCACCAGTAGCAAATTGTATTGACTTGTACCTTATTCCTAGTCATGAATTCTGACAAATACACATCGATACGAACCGGAGCTATCGGATACAGTAGATAGTGAACTCTCATTCCAGTTGAAATTGTAAGAGATAGAAATAGAAGTGTGCAGAAAGGGACGAAGGTAGAATGTGCCTCCAGGGATCCCGGAGAATCCGGTTAAAGGTGTCAAGCTGAATATTCGTGTGGTCGTTTCTGGAGGTTTTATCAGCCTGTTCCTATTGTAATGGGTGACGGATTTTATTTAGAAATCCATGAGCTGCACATGGAAAAAGGAGGCTGTGAAGTAGGCTGATAACAAAAAAATACGCCGTATCGTATCTGACATCTTTAGATAGGAAAATAAATATTTTGGCAAAAGGTGATAACCGTTGATGTACGATCAATCGATGATCTAAATTAAAAATTAAATGCCTTGTTAAAAACTAGGTCTTAAATGCACAGGTTCCGGTCCCATGGTGAATTTTTCGGATATCCAATAGCCTGGGGAGCCGACTGAGAAGAAACAGGATCATTTCATCAAAACACAGAATGGATGATCCTCTGTCTGTCCTGATTTGTATGCTGGAGATACGAAATTACCCAATCACAAAAATGAAGCCAACGAATGCAATATTGATGGAAGAATCCCCGATCTTTGTTGCAAGTCGGAATACATCGTTTACGATATGGAGATTATCTCAGACACCTGAGATGAGGAAGTGCAAATATCTATGAAGACCTGGATTCTGTAAAGGAGGGTTAGGGTTAGAGTTAGGGTCAAATAGACTTCTAGTGTCGGCTAAAACAGCAATGGAGTCACAAAATGTTTAAATTTACCATGACCAGCACTTGGAGAAAATGTGGAAAAGGAGATCACAAATGATGTACAAAGAATAAATTGTATAATTTTGTGCCAACATTTTATTTTATTGTCCTTGACACGATTAAAGATCTTAAATACATCATCTGAGTCTGGTGGAGCCACCAACCCAACCGAGTTCAGACCCATCGCAGTGAGTTCAATCATTGGTCGACTCTTTCATAGGATCCTCAGCAGACGGATGATCTCCTTCTTGCCGTTGGCTCCGCGCCAAAAAGCGTTTCGTCAAGAAGATGGTCTGGCCGATAATATATGGTTGGTGAAGTCCCTCATCAAGAAAAAGAAGCAGGAACTGAAAAAAATTAAATTTGACCTTAAACGTATCTAAAGCGTTTGATTCAGTTTCTCATCAATTAATCATGAGTGCTGCTTCTCGACTCGGGGCACCTTCACTGTTTATCAATTACTTGACAGAACTGTACAGAAATAGTTGGGTTCAAATCAAGACTGCAGACGGAATTAGTAATCGCATTCAAGGGGGCACAGGCGTCAAGCAAGGTGATCCAATGTCTCCTATGCTTTTCAATTCCGTTATTGACATGGTCCTTAGCGAAGTGGATAAGTCAATCGGCGTAACAGAAGACGCTGAGTCAAAAATAAAATGCAACTACGTTGCCTTTGCTGACGACCTCTTGCTGATGTCTACAACGGACGTTGGAATGCAGATGTTGCTTCAACAACTTGAAGGGGGAATGTCAAAGGTGGGATTAGCGATGAATCCAATCAAGTGCGCATCTCTCCGCATAAACATCGCAAAAAGATCGTGGATTGTTAATCCGGAACTATATAAGAATTCGTCGCATGTTATAGGTCTTAAAAAAAGCCAAAGCGAATAGGGACCAATTCATGCTGGACATCCTTGGATCGACTTGAAAGTCCTTTTTTTTTGGATAGTCTGACGGGATTTCTCAGACTCATTGGCGGACCTAAAATTATTGAATCGGATTACGAACTGATTGTTTTTTGTGAGTTTTTTGCTGGGCTAATAAAGAAATAATAATAATAATAAGTCTGTTCGAAAATGGTTCCGGCTGCCAAGAGACACACCAAATGCATTCTTTCATGTCCCTATCAAAACGGGAGGAATGGGAATCCTTCAACTGCGTCGATGGATTCCGGAAATTAGAATCCGTAGAATGACAAAAGTTCTACAATAGGCCAAAGAGAGGACGACAACTTCCTGATGGATGCATTGCGCGAAAACACAGTGATCGCCAGCGAAGTCAAAAGATTTGAGAGGCCAAAGGAAAAAGATGAGCCGAACGTTCCTCGTGGACTATCAACCGCGAGGGAACTTTATAAAACGATCGACGGACACGGGCTGATGAGATTCCCGGAAGCAATAGCCCCAAGTGAATGGCTGGTGGATGGCATCAACAGAATGTCATCCACCCAATACATAAGCTGTGTCAAAGTCCGCTCAGCAACACTTTTCAACAGATTGTGGGCTTCTAGAAGAACACCCCTGTTCAACAAAGCCTACGCAGACAGATGTGGGGAGATGGAATCTCTCGCCGACATTATCCAAAAGTGTCCAAGTACCGATAGGCCCCGCCATGCAAGGCACGACTGTATAGCGAAGATGCTTGAGACGGTCCTGACACAGATGGGGTACTCTACAACAAGAGAGCCTCATATTCCAACCGTCAGCGGGACCAGAATCCCCGATCTTTGTGCATGGAGCGATGAAAGTTACATAATTTGTGACGTGGCCGTGGTATTATCAATTGGAAAGGAGCAATCGCCATGGAAACTTGGACCTCGTGGAAGAAGCTGGGCATGTCTAAGCGATTCCTGACGTGGACATCAATAAAGACTCTGGCAGAAACCCATAGAATATGGAGAACATTCAGAGCAAACGCTTGGAAAACAAGGAAAAGAAGAAGGCCGAGAAGAACATTTATTTGACTGTACTTTGTCTAATTTATAATATTATATTTAGGCTACTGTTAATATAGTCCATGGGTTTTCCCGGGCCCGTCTGAGGACCCTAAAGACAGCGATGAGGTTCTCCGATTTACGTGTTGGTTTTACGGACGTAATCCGGGCTGAATACAAATTTTGAAAAATAATAATAATAATATGATATTGAAGCAGAAGACAGATGACAATTGCAGAATCTGTGGCAAGGCTCAAGAAACGATAAGCCACATGACGTTGTACTGTGTTAGTAGAACAACTGAATATTTGCACCGACATAATAAGGTGGCCAGTTACATTCAATGGGTTGTATGCCGTGAGCTAGGATGTGAAGTTCCAAGGAAATGGTACAAACACACACCCCAAAGTGTGACATATACAAAGGATTGCACCACCTTATGGGACTACGCAATTACCACGGGCAGGAAAATAGTGGCCAATATACCTAACATTGTCATCCGTGGCAGGAGATCCAAGTCGTGCATGCTAATTGTTGTTTCAGTCCCGGATGATAAAAACATTGCGCTTAAAGAAACTGAAAAAATAGCAAATACAAGGAGATTGAAATTAACCAGATGTGGAACGTGAATCTAAAGTTGTACCGGTAATAGTAGGAGCGCTCGGAACGCTACGAAAAGACTTTACAAAGTTTGTAGAGTTAATACCAGGACGACCAAAGACTTCGGAGATTCAGAAGACCTCCTTGGTGGGCCCTGCCCACATTCTTCGGGGAGTTCTTGGGTGAATCGCTGAGAGCACTGGTAGTGCTCGTCATTCATTCCTCACCGGCAGGGAAATAGAGAAGAAGAAGGGAAAATGTGTATAGTAATAATAATAATATTATATTTTTAATTACTTGCTATATAATTAAGGACTACTTTGGGAATTGGAGATACTAAGCTGTTTTATTACTGAAATCATGTTATCATACTAGTCTCCCAAAGACTCTGAATATTATCGTAATAAACTTTAAGTAATAATAAATTCTTACAATATTATTACATTATCCACAATACCTCCCCCTCATATATAATTGCTTGCTTGCTTGCGTCGCTCACGAGACGCTTAGGTGGACTGCGATGGCGTGTGGTTTATTGCTGGTTTTGGCATTGCGTCTTCTTGGGAATGTTCCTCTACCATCGACTTGCCTCTGTCGAATGGCTATCGCCATTCCCTCTGTCTTGCTGACTTCTCAATTTGTCCTTCACTTATCACCAGCAAGTCTTTTCCTTCTTCTCTACTTACAGTCTATTAATACAACACTGCCATCTACGTTGCCACGTTCCTGACTACTGCAACAACCCTCTGCTTCCTCTTCATCCTCAGGCGATGGGTTCCGGACTTCTTGCTAGGGAAGTCTCGAGAATCCCCAAATGCTGACCTATCTTCATCTACGACTGGATCAGCATCGACTGTCTTACTGGGTTCATCCTGAAGCTGTCTCAACAGGATCAACATTAATCTCTTCTTCCTTCCTCGTATCGCAGTGGACAGGGGTAGTTGCCACCAAGGTCTCTGCGCTGACCTTGCACATCATGGCTTCTTCTTACAATATTATTGCATTATCCACAACAAATAATAATAATAATAATAAAATATTACCCATTGCAAATATTGCGGCGGACTCGTATCCTCCACAATGCTTCCAAATTTCTGTACACCCGTTTGAGCATTCATTTAAATCCGTTGAATGATACATTTCCAAATTATCTAAACATTTACAAGTAATTTCCTAAAAATTAAAATAAATTTAAGAATTTTAGAAAGTAATTTTCCACTTGACATGATTATAATGAACCAAAAGAAATTGTAAAATAATTACAATATTCCAACGAATATGTAAAAATTTGTCGTTTTCACTCAAAATAAGACAGGGGTTTAAAATTTGTGTCTTTTATTTATAGGTAGGTTCACTTTTACTCCGTTATAAATGCAATGAGTTTCTCTTGCTTTCTGGCGCTTCTCTAAAATTTGTTCGAGTTTATTTGTTTAACGAAAAACAAATTATCTTAGATCGAAAGCTCACCCCAACAAAAATCTGTATATTCTAAAACGTAAACATTAAAAAAAACACATCATCATGTTAAATGCGACAAACGCCTACATATATCCCGGATAAGCCAAAGTACTTGTGACGACTGCATATTTCTTTGCATAGAAATCTATCCCAGATGAGTTTTGTATCTGGTGAGGTCTGATCAGTTTGGAAACATCCCAGATAATTTTCAACGTACGATTCTACAGGAAAATTGTTGCAAAATTATATAGATTTTTTTTTTTCTAATTTTGTACAATTACCGTATCCATAGACAGTTAAGCTCTTAAGAGTATTTGAGTCAATTATTATCCGGTTACAGTAAAGATTAGGTGTAAGTTCAATAGTTCCTTTTCCAAGGTGTGTATATCTATCTGTTAGATTCTTATCAACTTTATATTGATCTGAACATTCTCCCTCCACCGTAAACAGATTTATGTCTTTGATCAAATTAAAATTGTATCAGTATTAACACGTTTTAAATTTCAAATAATATTTAGTCATGTATGGCGATATCCATATTTAATTTTTATAATGCACTCATGAAATTTTATACGGATAACTGGCGGTCGTTTTACCAAACCAGAAAATACTACCTGGTTGATCCAAAGCTGACTGTTGTTTGAGCTCGATCAAACTTATATAAGACAATCTTTCGAAGACTAATACCTTCCTAGAGGTAAGCCTACCTTCAGCACGTACAACGAAAGTTCCTTTAACAGAATCTTGATCACTTATGCTATCTTTTATCATTTGAAGTACCCTGTAATTAATAATATTATCTTCTCTATTTTCAACATAATAAATTATTAGGATAACAATTAGGGTCAGATTATAAAACCGATAGGAATATATGTTAGGCATTGCTGTAAAAAAAAAACAAACAAAATGAACATCTCCAAAGCAACGTAAACAATTTACGTAAATAAATTTGGTATTGTTTGGACCACATTATCTGGAGTTGTGCTTACACAGAATTAACAAACTACTCAAATTGTATACGCCTTCATTTAATACAGGCATCCCCTTAACGCCGTCTCGGCTTAAACCCGGCCCCCGCAGGTCTCTAATGTACAGGGATCCGTTTCATACTCTCTCACTGAACTAGCTTTGGCATGTATGTATTTGTATGTTTATTATGACCATTCGTCTACATACCTAGCCAAATCGTCGTGTGAATGTTTCGCAGACATAAGAATGGGCAGTGTTTCCATCAATACCCTACTAATACGACAACGGGTCCGACCCGGGTCACGTTTGGGTTAGATTTCTTCCCTCCAAAATACATTCCGAACGGAAACGAATTTGCGATCAGGATCGCTAAAGTTCGGTAAAGTTTATTAACAGGAGAAACAGACCCGACTTTGAAATTAAAACTGATTCTTCGAAGCAGATTCGATGGAACGACTTACAGTCATCAATTTTATGGATGCGTGGAGATCACAAGTGATGAAGTTGATTCATTTCCTCTTCACGTTGTTTAGAGCAAATAAGTTCATTGCCTGTGCAATTTCGAGAGATCAGATTTAGAACGAATATCCACAATTTGCTACAAATTATTTCGTTATTCCAGTTAAAATGTTGATAATCAGAGTTTATCCCTTCAGTAAACTATCAATGAACTAGGCACAGTTGGTGTTAGCATGGGTTAGGGTTATGGTCATGGGTTTTCGTTTGCAATGTCTTGTTTACAATGCTTAATAATACCAGTGTGGCCAAACTACTTCAAATAATTAACTTAATTAAATCAAAATCAATTATTTGAAAATTGTGATAATTTAAAAATTGATTTAATAAAAAAAAATAAATAATTAAATAAATCACTCAGTCTCACCACTTGAAATGCTGAACTGATGTAGGCAGGTGCCTCCGAGATCTGACAACGAATTTAAAATTAAAATTCATTTCATTATAAAAACACTAATTTGCAACAAATAAACTCTTGGAAGTAATACATTACTTTCCAGAATTACAATAAATAATTCATCCTAAATTCCATGTGGGAATTAAGAGAATTAAACTAAACAATGACTTCAGCAGAAAAACTGGCCGCCATCAGGACAACAAAACTATCGGAGGGAGCATCTATAATTAGTACCGATTATACGGCCATTTCCCAATCAAGATGCCCAATATCGTGTCAGCCGTCATTCTCTCGTTCGGCCTCCGTCGTGGCGACCTCCGTCACTCTCGCATGACCCACCTGTCTCAGTTTGTCCACATCGTCCATTCTCCTCGAAAGGAACCTCCAGGTCTCCTGGAAATCTTCGGATTCATCGCCGACGAGACAGGCTTCGGTGCTCTTGTAGACCAGACCGAGCACGGCTCGCTTGGAATACCAGTTCAGCTTCACGGATCGGAAAGAGAACAGACGAGAGTGAACAATGGTTAAAAGTGCAAGTAGTTAATAATCAAATCTCTTCGACGCAAGGACACGATCGGACAAAAATCCAATTCCTCGCACGAGAAACCATTTACGAAGGTCGGATTCGCTCCGTCCATCCGTCAGCCTCAAAGTTCTAGCGCTCGCATTTCACCGAGTCACGCATGAGTTCACTCACGTCGGAAGATTTGTCTCCTGCGTGGTGCCAAATGTCATCAATCAGCGAAGAGAAGTTAAGGAAGGAATCTGCGACGTTGTAAGGATGACACATCAAGACGGAAGCCTGTCAAAACACGAGATTCTTGATAAGAATCGCTGGATACTCATACAATGTTATTATTATTAATATTATTTCCTCTTATTTATTGTTATATAGTAAATGCTTATTATTATTATTATTATGTAATAAATGCTTTGTTTAATAATTTAAACCCATATAGTTTTGTACAAAATGTTATTATTATTGTTATTATGATTATTATTATTATCAATATTATTATTATTTACTTGTTTACCTAGTTTGGACAATACTAGCAATAAATTAACTACATTTGAGCTTATTAATTGGACCTTTACTTTAATAATAAATATTGAAAAATGCAAGCATTGGGACAAAAGTTTTTGTCGGCCTTCAGTAGTTTGAATGAGAGAAGAAAATGAAATGAATTGAAATAACATGATATATATCAGAATGTGATGTATAGATACAAATGATAGACTGAGGGATAGATCAACTGAAGGATGGAGGTGGATGCACTCAAAGACCCCTCACCTCCGGCCACCTGGGCAGGTAGGGTATGACGAGACCCAGACGATACTTTACGGCGCCCTCTATGAACTGGTGCGTGTTTGTTCTGAAATCAATACCGTTCCTAGCCGAATGTGTGCAAAGATTATGTAACTTGCCTATTATGATTTATATATTATGTATATGTGATTGAAACAATTATGAATATTAAAAGAGCTATAAATAACAAATTTCATCTTTAATTTAACTTTTCACTTAATTTATAATTAAATTTTATACAATTCCAGTATATACAATATCAATATTCACAATGATTGCATGTGATATGTATCACATACAAAAACATACAAAGGAATAGTCATGACAACATATATATACATATAAACATATATATATATATATATATATAAATATATATAATATATATATATATATATATATATATATATATATATACGTATATAATACGTATATAATTATACGTATATAATACGTATATATATATATATATATATATATACATATAAACATATATAATACTTTATCCCATTTCAAAATCAATACCCTTACCTATGCCAAATACTCTCACATACATATATACAATACGATAGCCACACACGCATAACCAACACAGACACATTGCCCAGTCAATGCAACAAAACCAACTTAGACTTTGCATCTGCCAATGTCTCCTTCATTTCCCGCTCAAGTTCCTTGTTGCAGTTCTTGTAAAAGTGACTGACCAATTCATAGCCACCCTTGGGGAAAAGGCCGTGACTCATGCCAGAAAGGCTGACTTTCTCTGCACCTGGATAAACAAAATTTATTTTGTAATAATAATAATAATAACAATAATAATAATGATAATAATATCTGGACAATATATGTTTTCCTGTAATATTTTATTTGAAAACAAAATCAGCCTCCACAGATTTGGTGTTGCAAAGAACAATTTATATCAAGACAAACCTATTATAAACAAAGCAATAATACCAAATCAAATAAAACTCGAAGGGCCAGTCTTAAGGAAGGACAGAATATAATGGCTAATATACAAAAGCACATCAAAATCATACAATATTTCGTATATGAAAATAGAAATTTACATATTAATCTACGCATTGATAAAGATTGCTAGGTATTCTATAGATTACCATATATTCAGGACATACCAATCCTGAATCCTTACACAAAATAGTGCAACAACAACAACAATAGGTACGAAGTCAGAAGCACCAACAATAGTGCTTAAGAAATCTGGATAGAACATTTATTATACAAACATCACTCGACACAACACAAGGTTGTATTACAAACAACTGCAAAATAGGACCAACCAAGAGCAAGAGACTTGTTGCTCCAACCATGCTGGAGGACAAAAGGCAGAGAAGCATTGAGAATCTTCTGTTTGATTTCATTGATGTTTGTTTCATCAGAACTGCTCCCCTCACTGGTCAAGAAAAATTTTTAGCTGAGTAGTTTAATTGGTTCACTCAGATAATGGCCAGTGAAATTAGGTTTGTTAAAAGATGCATTACTCTTAATACTTCTTATATAATGTGCTTAAGTTTTCAAGTAATCATTTTGTGCATTATCATTATCATCAAATCATCCACTTTTTAGATGAAAAGTTTTATATGGTAACAGCATTATAACCTATCTGAATCAGAAATAGAATAATCCTCGTTATCAAATCGTGAGAACGACCCAGTTGTCGTGGAGGAGGCAAACCTGCCTACAGTAACTGTAACAAAATTACAAACATCAGCAGTTTGCAAAGAATTGTAAAATAAATAAAATGCAATAATAATAATAATAATTAATAATCAATTTCCATACTTAAAGTACCAAAATAAATATCAAAACAATTTTAAAACCTTTAATATCATACGAACCTCTAGTCTGATTCGCTAAAAGATTTATTACTTTCCTGAGCATTCTCGCCAGCAATGTTACCTATCAAAATATCGCTGTACAAACAATCAATGAAGATATAATGTACAAGATGAGCCAGAATTGGTCATTGATCAACTTGGCAATGTTTTTTTTTAACAACATTTTGAAATAATAAAATAAATAAAGTCTAAGCTTTGACCTAAAATCTAGTGTTAATTTAATCCTTCGCATTTGAAAATTCAATGAAACGAGCTTCGTACCAGTTAAATAAAATCAACGAAAAATAAAATTATAATTTTATTAATAAATTCCTTTATTTTTAGAAAAACTACAACAACATTTACGAAAATTAATCTTTAGAAATTGCACGTTGCTCTAGCTTTAAACAATTTGTTTATTTTGATTGAATGTATAGCGTTTTTGCGTAAACTATAAAAATGGTTTTATTTTTTACTTCGAATGGTTGGTTGAGAAATTTAGAACAAATTTTTATTATTTACAGAAATTTTTAATAATTAATCCGATTAGTTTCATTCACTCACTCTCAATTACGATTTTAGTTACTACTCCAGAACACATTATTTATATGGGAGAGGACAAAGTGGAGAGTAAGGATTTTCATTAGTTCAACCTTCAGAGCATATCACATATTTTTTTGTTTTTATGTCCTGTGTCAAACTGCCTGAAGTAGATTTTAATGAAATTTGTTTTCTGTTAAGAAAATTAATTGTTTATATTAGAAAATAAATAATAATACATTTTTTTAAAGATGAAGATCTAATCAAATGGGGATGGCCAGAAGATGTTTGGTTTCATGTGGACAAAGTCTCTTCTGCTCATGTTTATTTAAGATTGCTGCCTGTTAGTTTCTGAGAGATTTATTCCAGCATTTGAACTCCACAAATCATCTGATTTCATTGATTCATACATCAGAGCATTAACATCTTTGTTATCATACTTCTTTCATTTCTGGTCTTAGAAAAAAAAAATGATTGAAAATCAAACTGCAAACGTTTAATTTTTATGTCCAACACTTGCAACTGATTGTTCATTATGTCTTCAGGGCGAAACTATTAACACAATATCTCCAGCACTGCTACAGGACTGTGCTCAACTCGTAAAAGCCAACAGCATCGAAGGTAATCTTGTGCACAGAACTAACTGATTAGAAATATCTTTTAAAGTGATAAACTTTGTTTTTATAATGTAATCAGATTCACAGCCTGTGAAATTTCAGGCGGCCTTAGAGTTGCATTTTTAGAAACTGGTCGAGAAATGCGCTCATGCTATCTTTGCGTGCATATTTTTTTAAATATTTTGTTTTAATTTATTTTAATTAATTTAATTTTCTAATCAAATTTTAAATAAATAAATGAGATGCCAATTCATCAGAAATCCATCCTTCAATTGCATTTGCACATTGGTTCAATCATACTACATCCCATTAAATCTTATAATTGTTCAATTGAACCACATCTCAGTTAATCAATCAATCAATCAATCAATCAATCAATCAATCAATCAATCAATCAATCATCCCGACAGGTAACAAGATGTCCAACGTTGGCATCGTTTATACCATGTGGAACAACCTCAAGAAAACTGGAAACATGGCAGTTGGTCAGGTTGGGTTCAACGTGCAGAAGGAGGTGAGAATTCATCATCATCATTGAATGACCATCATCATTGAATGACTATCATCATCACCATCACTGAAAAACCATTATCATCATCATTGAATGACCATCTTCATCATCATCTTCGAATCGTTATCATCATCGGCTATTACCTCGCATGGCCATTGTGCATTCGACCCGAATAAGCGGACCAATCACCTCTCCGTCCTCTTTCTAGGTCAAGTCGACGAAGGTCGAGAAGCGGGTCAACGAGGTCGTGAACCGACTGAACAAGACCCTGAAGAAGGACAGGCCCGACCTGAGGGCACAGAGGGAGGAGAGGGACAGGATGGAAAGAGAGGCAAAGAAGGCGGAGGTGAAGGAAAGAAAACGAATGGAAAAGTTGGAAGAGGAGAGACTCAAGAGGGAGGCTGAAGCAAGGTCTGTGCTTTTGGAGTTGTTGTTGTTGATGTTATTGGTGATGATGATGATGATGATGATGATAATGGTTGTTATTGGTGATGATGATGATGATAATGATGATGGTTGTTATTGGTGATGATGATGATGATAATGATGATGGTTGTTATTGGTGATGATGATGATGATAATGGTTGTTATTGGTGGTGATGATGATGATGATAATGGTTGTTATTGGTGGTGATGATGATGATGATAATGGTTGTTATTGGTGATGATGATGATAATGGTTGTTATTGGTGGTGATGATGATGATGATAATGGTTGTTATTGGTGATGATGATGATAATGGTTGTTATTGGTGGTGATGATGATAATGGTTGTTATTGGTGATGATGATGATGATGGTTGTTATTGGTGGTGATGATGATGATGATAATGGTTGTTATTGGTGATGATGATGATAATGGTTGTTATTGGTGATGATGATGATGATGGTTGTTATTGATGATGATAATGGTTGTTATTGGTGATGATGATGATAATGGTTGTTATTGGTGATGATGATGATAATGGTTGTTATTGGTGATGATGATGATAATGGTTGTTATTGGTGATGATGATGATAATGGTTGTTATTGGTGATGATGATGATAATGGTTGTTATTGGTGATGATGATGATGATGGTTGTTATTGATGATGATAATGGTTGTTATTGGTGATGATGATGATAATGGTTGTTATTGGTGATGATGATGATAATGGTTGTTATTGGTGATGATGATGATAATGGTTGTTATTGGTGATGATGATGATAATGGTTGTTATTGGTGATGATGATGATGA
Organism: Hirudinaria manillensis; assembly: GCA_034509925.1. Classification (NCBI taxonomy): domain Eukaryota; kingdom Metazoa; phylum Annelida; class Clitellata; order Hirudinida; family Hirudinidae; genus Hirudinaria; species Hirudinaria manillensis. Next base: position 11,941,156 of record CM067529.1, on the reverse strand, counting down.
TGGTTGTTATTGGTGATGATGATGATGATGGTTGTTATTGATGATGATAATGGTTGTTATTGGTGATGATGATGATAATGGTTGTTATTGGTGATGATGATGATGATGGTTGTTATTGGTGATGATGATGATGATGGTTGTTATTGATGATGATAATGGTTGTTATTGGTGATGATGATGATGATGGTTGTTATTGGTGATGATGATGATGATGATGGTTGTTATTGGTGATGATGATGATAATGGTTGTTATTGGTGATGATGATGGTTGTTATTGGTGATGATGATGATGGTTGTTGTTGCTCTTGCTATTAAATTTAGTAATTATTAAAAACAAATAATTATTATTATTATAATAAGAAAAACAAATAATAATTATTATTAAGAGGATTGATTTGAATGTTTTGATTTCATCTGAGCAGACAATACAACTTCTTGAAACCAGAGAACATGAGATCCAACTACGTGAGTGTCAAATTTCCACTTAAATCACCCATTATCATTATCATAATTTATGCTGTTTTGTTTGTTTGTTTGTTAAGAAATTAAATTAATAGAATTTTTAATAATTATCATTATTACTTTTATTTATTGTTTGTACCAATTTAACCCGACTCTGATTAATCTGATCGGCCATTTCTATGATCGCAAAGTGGTTGATTATCAAAAAGCAAAGCATTGATAAGCTTTAAATACATACAATTGATAGAAATACATACAAATGCAATTGTCTTTGTATTTGTATCTGCATCTAAATACACACAAATGCGATTGTCTTTGTATCTGTATCTAAATACATACAAATGCTATTGTATTTGTATTTGTATCTGTATTTAAATACATACAAATGCGATTGCCTTTGTATTTGTATCTGTAATAATCGTAGCTTCTAATTTGTTACTAAACAGGATAGTGGGAACGAATCAGACGACTTCATGTGATGACGAAGAAGACGACGACGACGATGAAAAAAGTTGTTCAACGTAAAAAAGAAAAATATTTGCTAATAAAAGAATTAAAAGCGTTTTATTCTTATTTAAAAATTTAATTTTAAATTATCCGACAATTTGGAGCAAAAAAAAAAACAAGAAAAAAAAGCTGCTTCGCCAGAGGGCACTGCAGGAGCCTTCGTGAGACCCTTTTGTATTTGGAGATTGCTTTGTTTTGTTTTGCATCTGCTCGTATACTTACTTGATGTTGTTTGGGGTGATGCCAGATTGTTATGCCAATTTATTCTGCTATGGGCACGCCCTACTTGGTAACCTGTTAATTTTAATAATTAGTTATAATAATAATTAGTTATAATAATAATTATTATTTATAATAACTATTTATAATTATTATTTATAATAACTATTTATAATTATTATTTATAATAACTATTTATAATTATTATTTATAATAACTATTTATAATTATTATTTATAATTATTATTTATAATAACTATTTATAATTATTATTTATAATAACTATTTATAATTATTTATAATAACTATTTATAATAATAATGATGACGATAAGAGATTCAGGGTATTACTGCCTTATTAACTTTATTGAACATCCCCAATTTTTAAGAGTCCGTTCAGATTAAATTTATATTTTAAAAAAAAATTAGAAGCAAAAAGTTGGAGTAAAAGGATCCGCAAAAGTTAAAAACACCGATGGATGATTCCAGATGAACTTCCAGAAAGGCTGCGACACCGAGACATTCAAGGCAGACGACTGGTGCAAAATGGCGGGAAAGGGTTGTTGCAATTAGGTCACAGAGGCCGACCTAGTTGAGATGCTGATGATGATTGTTGACCTAGTTGAGGTGCTGATGATGATGATTGTTGACCCAGTTGAGATGGGTGGAACGGAAGCTGTGAACCGGAAGAAGGTGACTCGTGTTTCGATGCAGAGGAAGATGATGATGATGATGAGGAAGGTGATGATAACGATCACGGCAGATGGAGTGACCAACCAAAAAAAAAATATACATATTTCTCTGGCTCAAGATTATATAGCGCCGCATAAACTCCATTCGTATTTCTACGAAGCGCCGACCGGAAATAAACATTGTCCTTATCACCACCCCACGTGATCACATTATCACCTTAAATATCATTTAAAATTTCAGTGATTTAAATCGAATTTCTAAAAAAAAAAACAAGGAAATGGAACATAAAATATCCAAGGACTCCGTTATGGAAGTAACACAATAAAGTCGTAACACAATAGAAGATTAAGTAACTAATTATTAATTAATTAATTAATATTAATAAATATATTTTTTATTAATTATTAATTAATTAATATTTTTAAATATATTTTTTTAATTAATTATAAATAAATTAATATTTTTAAATATTTTTATTAATTATAAATTAATTAATTAATTAACATTATTAAATAAATATTTTTAATCAATTATAAATTTAATTAATTAACATTATAAAATATTTTTTTAAAATTAATTAGTATTATTAAATATATTTTTTTAATTAATTAATAATTATAATAGCTAAAAAAAGCGTAACAAATATCCGAGAAAATGTTAACAACGAAGTCATACCAACGTGAAATAGTTAGCACGCAGTCAATCGATAAATATATAAATTGAATTAAATTTACAATTAAATGTTAATTTATACAAAAATAATAAAAATTTAAAAGTTCAAATTTAAACGATTCCATGACCTTTTTTCGAGTTGGGGTCATCTGAGATTGCTGACAAGAAAAGTGCTAATAATAATAATAATGATAATAATAAAAATAATAATAATATTAATAATAATGGTGATGTTGATGACGGTGATGACGATATATCAATGATCGTCATACCGCTGATAATGACGATGATCATGGTAATGACGACAGGGGTTATGCCAATTGTGGAGCAGTCATAAACACATTTCCAAAAATCCCGGCTGGGAATTTCAATATGAAAGTTTTGAATACTAAGATGCTTAAAATGCAAGAAGTGTAAACACACACATACACACACACATGCATGCAAATACACACGCACATACGCACGCACGCACACACAATGTCTGCGCACTTAGATGAACCTAAGAGTGGACGCTTAGAATTCTTTCCATCCATGCACGGAGATTCAAAAATCCCTCCAGGAAGTGGAATCAATAAGAGTTCTGTAGTTTTTTTTCCTTCTGTTAGGAACCTTGATTGATCGAAAGGACACTGCTTGAACAATTCGGATTGACATTATCATCATTATCATTATCACCATCGTCATCATCATCATCGTCATCGTCGTAGTCTTCGTCAAAGTTGCTCCTTGAAGTTCCAAAACTGCTTTGATGATGCAGATCCAAGGAGATTATGAAAACCATGCAGGACTTTATATTACATTACGCAATATTACGACATTACATGTCTTTACAATATTACATGATCTCTTATTTACACATTACATATTACATGACCTTACGTATTACAAGACATGGTATTACATTAACTTATACAAGACATAACTTAAGCCTACAGTTGGCCAATCACGACGGACTTAACATTAATATGATCTCTTATTTACACATTACATATTACAGGACCTTACGTATTACAAGACATGGTATTACATTAGCTTATACAAGACATAACTTAAGCCTACAGTTGGCCAATCACGACGGACTTAACATTAATATTAATCATCTAACTATTAATAGCTAATGGCTAACTAGAATAATAACTAGGCAAAGCCAAACTACTGGCTGCTTAGGTAATGATCTATTTGAATATTCATGAAGCATTTCGACTGAATGACTGATGAAGCAGAAAAGGATATGCAGACCTTTTTAAAAAGAAGGAAGCTTATTGAAGCTGTAATTGGGTGTACTTAAGTTGTACTTAAGTTTTGGGTTGGGATTGTTATGGTTTAACAAGCAGGAGAGAAAGTACAAAATCAAATAATAATAATAAATAATAATAATGATAATAATAATAATAATAATAATAATAATAATAATAATAATAATAATAATAATAATAATAATAATAATAATAATAATAATAATAAATAATGATTCGAAGCAATGGTGATGATAATAGTACCATTCAGAAGCAATGACAAGCATTGTACATCACAACTTCAACCCGCTGTCGCCAGGTGGTGTTGCAAAAGGAGACCAAAACTTGCATTGCACGTTCACTTGCTTTATATTTAATTTAATTTACAACTTAATCGATTAATTAATAATAATAATAATTAATGAAGTATTAACCTTGTTATGTTAATAATTATCATTTTTGTATCGTTATTATTTACAACGATTATGGCTTAATAATATTACAACATGAGGATTTATTATAATGATATTATTATTGTTATTATTATTATTATTATTACTATTATTATTACTATTATTATTGTTGTTGTAGCATAAATCATGATCAATAATGATGACAATAACAATAAATTCTTGCTGAATTCCTCGATGGAAAATCAAAGAAAAAAATAAAATAAACGTTCATTAAACTCAATTAGTTCGTAAATTGACATCAAATTGCTTCAATTTCAAGCAAATGCAGAAAAAACCTTTAAACAGATTTAATTAATTAATAATAAATAAATTAATAAGTAATAATAATACATTAGTTATAAATAATAATTAATTAATTAATTATAAATAATGTTAATTAATTAATTATAAGTAATAATAACTAATTATAAGTAATAATAACTAATTATAAGTAATAATAATTAATTATTAATTAATTAACTAATTAATTAATTGAACATTTAAGGCAGGAAATTCAAGAAAATTGTCAGAAAAATTCGTTCCCCCCAAAAAAAACCAAAGTCCACGTTTACTTTGAAAAAAAAACGACAAACAATGCAAATTGAAATCCGCAGGTCAACATCGACCCCAATAACATAAAGGACAAGACAAGTCAAGCTCGAACGACGTCTCGGTCTCGAGACTCAAGACCGCAAGACAGCAAGACCAGTATCCTCTCCTCTTAGAAAAAAAGGACATCCTATTCTTACATTGTTTGTAAACAGTTGGATTTAAGTGGATAAAAATAGCCGGGGAAACACGAAATTCAAAAATAGATTCCTCCAAACCCTCGCGAATTCCAAACGAATTGAAGATGAAAAATGAATTTAAAATTTAAAAAATTTAAAAAAAAATCCTTAAAAGAGACCTCCGAACTGATGTTAAAACTCAAAACTCAAAGTTTTTCGCCGGCATCACTATCAACACCTCGGGCGATCATCATCATCATCACCATCATCATCATCTTCGTCATCGTCGTCATCATCAGTACCGATAGCAATTGTTATACATCAGCCTCAGCAGCAGAGAAGAACAACAAAACGACCTCAGACGTCCAACGACTGTTGAATAAGTAATTAGGCAAAAATTAATAAATCAATTATTCATGGCAGTCGCTACCACCGTTAGTACGTGTATGGGCATGTGTGTGTGTGTCTGTCTGTGTGGCTCTGTGTCTGTATGCTCCTATATGCACGTGTGTGAACGTGCGACTCAACTAGGCGTGACGTAACTGCCTGGGAAGAGACCCGTCCGACCGGTGGTCTGAGAAATGCCCAACCACCATCCGTCCTTGCACTTTTCGACCACCTGCACCATGTCACCTGCTGACAGTTCAATCTCGTCTGCCCGAGACGGGTAGAAGTCGTGGGAGACTTTGTGCCTGTTTGGAGGGAGACGATGATGACGACGATGACGATGATGGCGTTATTGGTCATGACCTATGACAATATCGATGACGTTTTTGTCTCCGATGGTTGCGATGATGATGATGATGACGACGACGACGGCGATGATGATGACGACGACGACGATGATGATGAAGGTGGAGGCCTGAATTAAATTTATTTATATCCAATTAAACGCAAAATATACAAGGCAAAAAATAATAATGAATGAAGAACGAAAGAATGAATGAATGAATGAATGAATGAATGAAACACGCCAACCACTCATAGCTCCTCATGGGTGAAACTTCTCGCCTCCTCGTCAGGGTTGAAAACGGGGAAGGACTCTCACGACCGATGGACGACGTGGGGGTGTCGCTACGCGCCCCTGATGAGGATTACAATTACAATTATAATTAAAATTAAAATGTAAGACAGACAGACAAAAATATGATTTATATGAATTTTTGATAAATTTATTAAATTATGTGCTGCTCCATCTCTAAGCTCCATCTTTCGGGAACATTTAACTGACCAGCTGTGAGTTTAAATATCTCAACTCCCTCATTCATCCTTTCATCCGCCTGCCCGTCCATCCATCCGTCCATCCATCCGTCCGTCCGTCCATCCATCTACAGTTCAACAACTAAGGCAGACTAAGGCCGGAGCAATTCAAATGCCGGCTATAAATAGAAACCCGAACCGAACGAAAGAAAAAAAAAACCCAAACACCTAAAAATAAACAACCCCTCCGGCATCCATTATTACCACAGACCAATCCACGTTGTTAGTAAAACGAAATTCAAACGAAATTTTCTAATCCTAAAAATTTTAATAAATTCTATTTTTTTTAAACATTTCTAATTATTAGATATTACAAAATAAACATTAGCTAAATAAATGGTATGAAATATTTTAATAATTTTTAATCATAATTTTTCTACGCCAAGTCAGTCTCCAGGCGGTCCTGCGCGTCTGGGAAAAGCCCGGACAGGAGACGAAATACAAATAGAAACGAAAAGTGAAACTCAGGTGAGAAGCGAAACTCAGGTAAGGCTGCAAAAGCTACTCTCAAATGAGGATCAAACAAAACGAATTCATCTCGTTGAGAATCATGCACGAAATGAACCCTAGTGGAAAGCCAAAGCTCCAAATGCAAATCCAAATGCTGAACAACAGTAACAAATAAACATTTACTTGATTAAACTCAAATTGTTTATAAATAAACAAACAAATAATTATTAATTTAATTAAATTAATTATTAATTAATTATTAATTAAATCGTGTTTAATTGGGAGAAACAAATTCAGGCACAACAAAGCCATTGCCATCTCGAAACTCAAACAAGCAAACAAACAAACAAACAAACAAGCAATAAGAAGACACATCAACAAGAAACAACAACAACAAAGACCAAGACATGGCAAGACCGAAAGCAAGGCCAGTGCAAGACCGAAGCGAGACTCAAGACTCCCCCAAAAACGACTCAATGTCTCTTGAAACCTGGCAGAGAAGTCCTCGTCTCGACTGTGTAGCCGCAGTTGGCTCTCGAATAGTCCCTCGGAAGTTTCGCCTTGAGCTTGATCTCCTTGAATCTGAAGACCTCCTCGAGACCGTCCGACGTGCCGGCGAGGGGAGTTGGTTGCCTGGAAACGGGACGCTGGACGAGGAGCGCGTTGGAGACGCTGACGGTGGCTTTGGCGGCGACCGGAAGCGAACGTCTGCCTACTGGGATGCCGCTACTACCACAACCGCCGCCGCTACCACTTCTGGCGGCCAGCGAGGCGTTGCTTCCGTGCCTCGTCAGGAACTCCCTGGCCACTGCCTCGCTCTGCTTGGCCATCTCCTTGACGACGAGGACGCCGCCGCCGTCGTCGTCAATGATGACGGCGTCTTTGGAGATGAGCGACGGGTAGCGGTGCCTGTAGGGCGACGACTGGACGTTGTAACCGTCGAAGACGACGTTTGTCCTACTTTGCTCTGATATGCCGCTATTCGTGGCTGACCTGGCTACCTTCGCCGACCTCGAAGCCTGATTGGCAGCTCTGGCGGCGTCGGCGCCTGCGCAGAGATCCGGATGAGCCGATTGGCTGAGGAAGTCTCCGAAGCCCACCCTCCCCTGGAAGCGATCCAGCTGACTGTGACGGAGTTGGGTCCTGCGCTGCTGCTCCGCTTCTCTCTCCAGTTGGAGCAGCTGTTGTCTGAGTAGTTGCTGTTGTTGTTGCTGTCTGAGTTGCTGTTGTTGCTGCTGTTGTTGTCTGAGTTGTTGTTCTTGCTGTCTTTGCCAGACGGAGTCGTGTTGTGGCGGACGGTATTTGTACTGCAGGCTGGCGGCTCTCGTGAGGTTTCTCGTGTCGTCGGCTTCAAATCTCCCGGCGTCTGACTTCTTGGGCTGCTGATGTAGTGGCTGCTGCTGCTGCATCAGCTGCGATATGCTGATCTTCTCAAGGTCGCGCAGAGAAGCCTCCAGTGAAGGCCAATCGCCTGCAACGAACGACCCCGACTTGGGGTCGAGTTCTTGAGAGCCGTAGGGAGACAGTGGCGCGGATGGAATGGTTGGGGCATACGAGGAGACTATGGATCCAACAGGAGAGGACACCCTCAGGTCGGGCCGTGGTCTCTCCCTGAGGATCAGTCTCGAGTGGGCGTTCCTGTGGTCTGGACGTTATTATAAAATTGGTTGAGGTTATAATGAATGGATTGAAATTATAATGGATGGGTTGAAATGAGATTGAAATTTAGAATTAAAAATAAAATTTGGTTGATCTGTTGAGATTGATTGCCTTTGCGTCTACGATAATAAGCTGCTTTTATTCTGATATTACTCAATAGTTGACAGTTTAGAAAACAATAATAATGATTATAATAATAGTAATAATAATAATAGTAATAAAAAAAAATAATACTAATAATAATAATAGTAATAATAATAACAATAATAATAATAAATAATAATAATGACAATAATAATAATAATAATGATAATGATAATAATAATTAATTGCCATCAGCGAGTGCATTACTTGAGTCACAGCTTGACACAAGTGTGCATGCGTGTGGTCCTCCGCAACAATGGTAGCATTAACAACAACGTAATATTTCATTAGAATTATTTTATTTTTAATTAAGAAAAAAAAAAGAAAAACGATTTGAAAACACGGGTCGAGATTTTAAAATTAAGAAAGAAAGCACAAGAACTCATAAAAAAGAGCACAACGACAACAACACCTTGTATGACTTTGGTTTTGAAACACTGCCCAGAGTTCACATAGATTACGTGATAAATTAGTATAACTAGGAACAACGTAAACAACAACAACAACAATATAAACATAGGTAAACAAACAACAATAACATAAACATAGGTAAACAAACAACAACATAAACATGTGTAAACAAACAACGACAACATAAACAAAGGTAAAGAAACAAACATCTCCCAAAACATACCAAAAGACGGTGTAACCGTCCTAGACTGGAGCGGCGTGCCGTACTGGCTGCTGGATCTGGAAGACCCGCCTCCGCCGGCCATCGCTTCCTCGTCGTAGTCGTCATCGTCGTCCTCGTCCAAGATCTTTACGTAGTTGAGTGGGAAGATACCTTCACCATTCCTGGACCTACCCTCCAACCAGTTGTCGTCCACGGCACCCACTACGGTCACCCTTTCACCCTGCCATGTGATTGGTGGATATCATGTATGCATAACATATGCATGCATGTATGTATGCATGTATGTATGTATAATATGGTGGTAGTACAGTCGGCATGATGTTGTTTAGAAATTTATGTTAAAATAACCATGCTGACATGCTAATTTAAGAGTGAATACGGTAATAAACCTAATTGATATGATAATGAGTCTAATTTGCATATTCATGTATGCATACAAGAGCCTTCGTTAATATGCTTAATGACCACTCTGGTCGAGTACAATTTAGCCAGTAAAGTCTACTTGTTATTCATGATTCATGAATAATTACACCGATAAGCAAATGAAGGAATGAATGCTGTGATTGAAAGAGTGAATGATTGAATGAATGAATGATTGATTGAATGATTGATTGATTGATTGAATAAACAATCACCTTGTAGAGTGAGAGTTCAGGCGGTGCACTGGCGTTGAAGTCGTAGAGCACCTTGCCTCTCAATGTAGGCTCCCTCTTCGCTTGTGACGGAGGAAGATTGATCTGCTGACGATGACGACGACGATGACGTTATGTTAAATAATATTAATTAATTAACGTTACCTTAACGTAGGTGATAGGAAATATTCCAACGCGTCCGTTCAGTTGACCTTCGACCCAATTTTTGTCGATCTGTTTCAATACGAGGACGGTGTCACCCTTGCGAAGGGCAAGCTCCCTGTACGAATAAATTATCATAAATTATGAACCAATGATTAACATAAATTATGAGCCAACGATTATCATAAATTATGAGCCAATAATTATCATAAATTATGAACCAACGATTATCATAAATTATGAGCCAATGATTATCATAAATTATGAGACAATGATTATCATAAATTATGAACAAGCATTTATCATAAATTATGATTATGTTGTCGTCATCGTCAGATTGAAGGCTGAAATGAATTATAAAATCTAATCTGTCAGACCTTCTTGAAGGAACACAAAAAAACCTCCAAGTAATTGTGTCAAGAATTGTGCAGAAAATAATTTTTTTTTTAATTTTTAAAAATATTTTTCTTTAAAATTAAATGTTTAATTAAAATATTATTGAATAAATTTCTCAAATTATCGATCAAAGATCAATTATTTCGGCTGGGTTTTCAAATCATCTTGGATGATGATGATGATGATGACGATGACGATGATGATGATGATGACGATGACGATGATGATGACGATGACGATGACGATGATTATAACGATGGCACAGAACAACCATTACAACAACAAATCGAAGACAAAGTCAACAGCAGCAACAACTAGGGTTATAATAATAATTATAATATACTGAAATAATATTAGAAATAATATTATTAATAATAATAAACAATTGCCTGTCAGTTTGCCGATTATATTATCATATTACAAAAAAATAACATAGCGTTATATAATAATATAATAGCAATAATAGCAATAATATTTATAATATTTATAATAATAATAATAATAATAATAATAATAATAATAATAATAATAATAAACTCAGTCAAGTCAGTCTTTCCAATAGTTATTATTATATTACAATAAATATATTATAACAACAATATTAATTATAATTGTAACAAAGCCTTGCCTATCGGTCTTAGCCTTGAAGTTGTACAAAGCCACAGCTGTGAACTTCCTCTTCCTAAGGCTGTTGGTTCGACTCCTGCTGTCGACGGCGTCATCGTCGTATCTGTTCAACTTGACGGGGGACTTTTCCAGCGGTCTGTTTGATGATGATGACGACGACGATGATGATGGTGATATTACATGTAAACCACCACAAGCCCCATCGCCATCGTCATCATCATCGTCATCATCATCGTCGTCGTCATCACCATCAGCATCATCATCATCATCATCATCATCATCATCATCGACTAACAGGAAGTTGTCGTTGTGCCTCCTGGCCTCGTTGGATCTCTTCTCCTCCTCCAGTTTCTTCAGTTTTTCCACGGCGATGATCCTCTCCTAGAATGAGTGATGATGATGACGACGATGATGATGATGATGACGATGATGATGATGATGCTGATGCTGATGATGGTGAGGAGGAAGAGGAGGAGGAGGATGACGATGATGGCTCGGGCGTTTGCATTTACAGATGACTAATTGATTAACTTATATTACTTTGTAGGTACGCATTAATTGGAGATATTCTTATATAATAATCTTATTATTCCTCTCCACCATCGTCGTCGTCGTCATCAACATAATCGTCATCACCACCATCTTCCCTTCCATCAAGTTCCACATTGCAAGTACCATCGTAGTTTACAATGTAAACTTTAACTCAATGACATCAACAATCTTCATCACCATCACAATCGCCATCATCATCATCGTCGTCGTCGTCATCGTCATCTTCATCGTCATCGTCGTCGTCGTCATCGTCATCTTCATCGTCGTCGTCATCATCATCATCATCGTCATCATCATCATCACCGACCATCATCGTTTTCCTCGTCTTCATCTCCTCTTCGACTTCCTGTCTCGTCTTTTTCCTACCAAGCCTGTTGACCGCTTCCTCCTCGAAAATCTTTTCGAGATCTACGTTTGAGGGGCCGTTGTTGTTGTTGCTGATGTTTCTGATGTTGTTGTTGTTGTTGGTGGTGGTGTTGCCAGGGAGACCATATGTCTGGGACTTCTTCATCGTCAGGACTGGGATGGAGCTACTGGTTGCTGGAAGGGTCTTGACTGCGACGATGATGATGATGATGATAGTGTTGATGGTGACGACGACGACGACGATGATGATGATGATGATGATAGTGGTGTTGATGGTGGTGACGACGATGATGATGATGATTACAATGATGGTAATAGATGGAATAACAACACCGTGAAATGATGATGATGATGATGACTGATGGGATGAAACGATTGTTGGAGAAAAAAAATCACGCGTCTGGTGTTTTGAGTAACATCTAATGAGTGATAACAGCATGCATTCGAATCGACTGGAGTAATTGAATGAGTGAGTGAGTGAGTGAGTGAGTGAGTGAGTGAGTGAGTGAGTGAGTGAGTGAGTGAGTGAGTGAGTGAGTGAGTGAGTGAGTGAGTGAGTGAGTGAGTGAGTGAGTGAGTGAGTGAGTGAGTGAGTGAGTGAGTGAGTGAGTGAGTGAGTGAGTGAGTGAGTGAGTGAGTGAGTGAGTGAGTGAGTGAGTGAGTGAGTGAGTGAGTGAGTGAGTGAGTGAGTGAGTGAGTGAGTGAGTGAGTGAGTGAGTGAGTGAGTGAGTGAGTGAGTGAGTGAGTGAGTGAGTGAGTGAGTGAGTGAGTGAGTGAGTGAGTGAGTGAGTGAGTGAGTGAGTGAGTGAGTGAGTGAGTGAGTGAGTGAGTGAGTGAGTGAGTGAGTGAGTGAGTGAGTGAGTGAGTGAGTGAGTGAGTGAGTGAGTGAGTGAGTGAGTGAGTGAGTGAGTGAGTGAGTGAGTGAGTGAGTGAGTGAGTGAGTGTGAGTGAGTGAGTGAGTGAGTGAGTGAGTGAGTGAGTGAGTGAGTGAGTGAGTGAGTGAGTGAGTGAGTGAGTGAGTGAGTGAGTGAGTGAGTGAGTGAGTGAGTGTGTGTGTGAGTGAGTGAGTGAGTGAGTGAGTGAGTGAGTGAGTGAGTGAGTGAGTGAGTGAGTGAGTGAGTGAGTGAGTGAGTGAGTGAGTGAGTGAGTGAGTGAGTGAGTGAGTGAGTGAGTGAGTGAGTGAGTGAGTGAGTGAGTGAGTGAGTGAGTGAGTGAGTGAGTGAGTGAGTTAGAGAGTGAGTGAGTGAGTGAGTGAGTGAGTGAGTGAGTGAGTGAGTGAGTGAGTGAGTGAGTGAGTGAGTGAGTGAGTGAGTGAGTGAGTGAGTGAGTGAGTGAGTGAGTGAGTGAGTGAGTGAGTGAGTGAGTGAGTGAGCGAGTGAGCGGGTGAGCGGGTGAGCGGGTGAGTGGGTGGGTGATTGAGTGGGTGATTGGGTCTAGAGTGACTACGTATAAAGTACACATACGCTACTCCTAGAACACTTCAAAAAAAATCCCATCAAATACGCCACTCCAAGACACAAGAACGAATGCCACCACAAAAGAGATTTGAAATCCAAGTTTATTAAGAAATATGACGTTCGTGGTTATACCTTCATCACCACCATACTATCATCATCATCATCATCGCGTAATCGTCACCATCACTACCATGATCATCATATCAACACAGCAATGGTAAGTAAGTACCTCTCCGCGTCTCGTTCAAATGCCTGAGTCCCTCTTCTGGTATCAATCCGCCCTTTTGGACGCTCCTATAAACGGCGTGGGCGTCTCCTTGTGGAACTACTTTCTTTCTCAACAGTGCTTCAACGTCGTCGTCGTCGTCACCACCATCATCATCATCACCATCGTCAACAACAGCAACAACACTTGACTGAGCTACACTGCTGGCTATTTTAGGAATGCCGGAAAAACCCAAACGCGATCCGTTCGTGGTTTCGGTTTTCTTCCTGATTCGAAAGTTTTTGCTCTCCTTCGACTCGGAGCTGCAAAGCGATGATGATGACGATGATGATGACGATGATGATGATGACGACGACGACGACGATGACGATGATGATGATGATATAATGATGTTTATCATAATAAAGACATCAATAATATTTTTAGCGTTGTATTATGATAATAATTACTGTTAATAACAGTATTTTATTATTTATCCATATTTAATAAGAATAATGTTATTATAATTATAAATGTAATTGTTATTATTCGTGCCATAAAATTTGTTTTTCTTATTATCTTCAGACGTGACATTTTCAAGAGCTGCATGCTTGAAAGATGGAATGAAGAAACAAATATATAAACAGAGACCGTACCACGTGATCTTTGTTTATCATACACTCTTACTCTCTCTCGTTCACTCACTCACCCATCCATCCATCCATTCATCAGTAATTCCATCCATCCATCCGTCCTTCCATCCATCCATCCATTCATTCATTCATTCATTCATTCATCCATCCATTCGTCCATAAACTCACTATCTGCAGAGTTCTCCTGGTTTACAAATAGGTGGATTGTAATCGGCTGGCTCCTGCATAATTATTTTTAATAATTAATTAATTTATTTATTAAACGTTATTATTATTATTTAATTATTTTATTTATTTTTGAAAAATTGTTAATAGACAAACCACAACAATAGTAATGACCAGCAAAAAAATCTCCACAAAGCATCACAAGAGCACAAATATCGACACAAAAGCACACTTCCTGACACGCTTTCACCTGAACCTGACTGATTCAACTATAAATTGGATAATTGTCTACCTGAGTGGACGATGGAGGAACGGAATGAATGAAAGAAAGAATGAATGTAATAAAGAAAGAAAGAATGAATGAATGAATAGGGGATGAATGAATAGATGAATGGATATAATATTGGCTATACAGATATATGGATAGATGGATGGATGGATGGATGGATGGATGGATGGACGGACGGATGGATGGACGGATGGATGGATGGATGGATGGATGGATGGATGGATGGATGGATGGATGGATGGATGGATGGATGGATGGATGGATGGATGATTATTTTTTATAAATTACAGTCACAAATCATGCCAAATGATCATCCGTCCGTCAATTAACAACTTCAAACTAGCCAATATTCCTTCTTTCAGAGCAATGGAAGAATGACCTGGTTCGTATTCCTCTATTCTCATTGGCTGGAACCCGTTCGCGTCCCGCTTTAGCAGGAAGTCATTGGCTGTCGTGAAAATAGATCAAGTCCGTTAGACCAATCGCATCGGATTGTTTTGATTGTAAATAAGAGCCACGTCATCGACAATGTTTACTCAACACGGGCTCATGAATAATTCAAACAACCGAGTCCGTTGCCATGGTGATCTGTGTTGTCGTCACGGGTGTTTGATGAAATGATTTGAATTTATTTATCAATTTAAACTCTAATTCATCATTTAAGCAGCAGCAACAACAACAACAACATGATTGCATGTTAAACAAATATTTATCTCCTTGTTTTTCAGCAATCGTCTGTCACGGATGACGGATTCGCAAGCGAAGTGATGATGACTTCATGATGATGACGATGATGATGGTTGTGGTGATGATGATGGATGATGGACGATAGCAACAACATCAATAAAAATCAATCAAACCTGTATTATTTCTCACAAAATGACGGCAATAACATTGTTTTAATGATGACAAAATGATATTTGTAACTTTAAAACTGATTGTTTAACTTAAATGCACCTAGAATGAGTGGTTAAAGAGGGTGTGGGTGAGTGAGTGAGTGAGTGAGTGAGTGAGTGAGTGAGTGAGTGAGTGAGTGAGTGAGTGAGTGAGTGAGTGAGTGAGTGAGTGAGTGAGTGAGTGAGTGAGTGAGTGAGTGAGTGAGTGAGTGAGTGAGTGAGTGAGTGAGTGAGTGAGTGAGTGAGTGAGTGAGTGAGTGAGTGAGTGAGTGAGTGAGTGAGTGAGTGAGTGAGTGAGTGAGTGAGTGAGTGAGTGAGTGAGTGAGTGAGTGAGTGAGTGAGTGAGTGAGTGAGTGAGTGAGTGAGTGAGTGAGTGAGTGAGTGAGTGAGTGAGTGGAGATGAGTGAGTGAGTGAGTGAGTGAGTGAGTGAGTGAGTGAGTGAGTGAGTGAGTGAGTGAGTGAGTGAGTGAGTGAGTGAGTGAGTGAGTGAGTGAGTGAGTGAGTGAGTGAGTGAGTGAGTGAATGGGTAAGTGAGTTCCAAATAATTAAAAATTATGCTCCCATAATTCCACCCAAAAATACGATTTGCACTGCTCATCTCCGTGGAAATAAAAACTCAAATAAATCTTTCTAATTAAAAGAAAAAAATTGCTGAAAAATGTCTTCAAACTGCAACCAAACTCTTGTCAACACCATCCTCGTTCGTCAATAAAAGTGAATTAATTTCCAATTTTTACTGAAATCAAAGAATTCAGAATAACAAGTTCATTAATTTTTCTTTATTGCTACGTTGCCACTGATATTTCTCAAAGTAAACTTTCAATTCATTCTATAATCTTTTGTTGAAACCTATCGACTTATGTCTTTATCCGTATGGATGGATTGATGAATGGATGGACAGACGGACGGATGGATGGATGGATGGACGGGCGGATGGATGTATGGTACCCTCGTCATAACCGGAGCCCGCAGGTGGACATCCGTAAAAATCGGATATCCGGTTTTAAAAAAAGACTATCCGGTTAGTCCCCAAAACCTGTGGAAAATGACCCATTTAAACTGCAAAACAATGGTTTTTTGGGGGGTTTTTTTCTGAGGAGAGGAAAAAACAATAAAAAATGAAATGAAAATCGAAGGATTTTAAGACCTCACCGTTGTTTTGCAGTCCGTTGGATTTGCGAGGAGTTGATGTCGTCGATGATGATGACGATGTCTGTTTTGGGGGGGTTGAGTGAGTGGTTGAGTGGATGGATGGATGGACGGACGGACGGACGGACGGATGGGTGGATTGACGGATGGATGAGATAATGAGGGAATGAGTGGGTGGAACTGTAGATGATTGAGTGGATAGACTGAAAGCATGAACTCAAATACGTACGATCTTAAATGACGTTTGAACAACAGTTTGAGGCTGACGAGTATTTTGTTGTTGATGTTGTTGTTTGCGTTCAGACGACGTGTTGAACGACACTCCTGTTTGTTTCTCTGTTTGGCTTGAAGTCTTCGACTCTGTAGGCAACAAAGCGCTTGGATAAGTTTTTAAAGAAACATATAATTAATAATAACAGTGATAATAATAATAATAATAATAATAATAATAATAATAATATTAATAATTTTTATTTCAACTTGTCAAGTTCACTTTTAAATTTAAATCGTGTATCATCGAAGAATGAGATACGAAACGAAATGGTCCAAAAAAGATTTAGGAAGATATCATGGTGATATCATAAGATATCATGTCGATACCATAGGATATCATGACGATATCATGACGATATCATACGATATCATGACTATACCATAAGATATCATAAGATATCATGTCTATACCATAGGATATCATGGCGATATCATGACAGTACCATAAGGGATCATGACTATACCATAAGATATCATAAGATATCATGAGATATCATTGGATACCATAAGATATCATGTTTATACCATAAGATATCAAGACGATTTTATAGGATACCACGACCGCGGATTTCCCGATTATCATCACGCGTTAAACCATTTGTTTAAAACCATCACATTCACGACGACGACGATTACGTTGGAAAATTTATTATTTTTAAAATTTTCTTTATTATATTATAGATATATTAATTATTTTTATATATCATTATTGATAATATATATTATTAAATTATTTAATACTACATATATAAAAGAATACATATGTAGTATTCATATAATAGATGAAGAACATTGCATGTGCTACATACATATATATGGTATATGTATATAAATATACATATATGGTATATGGTATACATATATATATGGTATATGTATATACATATATGGTATATATATATATACGGTATACATATATATATATGGTATATGTATATACATATATATGACCAGTACCCACCTCTCCTTCTCTTCAATAGGGTAATGATTGGGTTCTGTGGTGCTGTCCATGACGAAAAGAAGGACCTTCCAGAGCCCGCGGATGGAGTTGGGTGGCTGTTTTTCATGAATTAATTCTTTCCAGAAATTCCTCTTTTTCTTCTTTAATTTGTTTTATTGTAGAGTAACCTTTGTTTTTATTTTTTTCGTCTGAGTGTGTGTATGTGTGCGTGAGTGTGTCTGTATTTTATCTCTCTCTCTCTCTTTCTCTCTCTCTCTCTCTCTCTCTCTCTGTGTTTGTTCGTGTGGTTTTCTCTCTGGAGTATATAAAAGAAAAAAGACCAGTCTGTTAGTAACCATTTGTTCGTAAATCAGTTTGTTGATTGATTGATTGATTGATTGATTGATTAATTGATTGATTGATTGATTGATTGATTGATTGATTAACCGAATACTGATTAAGTGGATGAAATGGTGGATTAATTGATAAATAAATCTCATTACGCAATAATTTGCAACTGAATCTTGGTAAAAAAATAAGAGTCCTTGATATAAATTGATGATGACGATGATGATTATGATGATGAGAATGATGGAAAGAGAACACTAGATTATCACTAATTGTTTTTTACAACACTCGGCATTTTTAGAAGGATTTTCAGGGATTATTTATAATTAAAATTATTATTTATAATTAAAATATTAATTCCTTCTTAATTCCTCCTTATATATATATGTACATATATATGTGTATTTATATATAAGTATGTAGTATATATAAATGTATGTATGAAGTATGTACATGTATATATATATATATATATATATGTTTTTAACACCTAAACGAAAATCCTCTGAGTGAGCATTTAGAAAATCCATCAATAATGTGAACTCACCTGAACAATGTCTCTGGTTTTATTTTTGGAGTCCTTTTGTCATAATTTTATGCATTTTATGCCTGAAACAAATTATTTGTAAATATAAATAAAATTTTAAAAAAAATAAAAATAAAATTCGTACCAATGATAAAAGATAAATATAACAGAAAAATATATAACTATATAATCATAATAATACTAAAAAACAATACAACAACCATAATTTGTCCCAAGACGATCAGTTCATACCAGTTCAATTTCAAGGGGCTGACATTAACACACGACGTGGTCACAGACACGCTGGTCTAGCAATTTCTTAACGATTGCATTATAATTTTACATAATTATTAATTACAATTAAAGACTTACGATTGGTTGTTAAGATCTTTCACCATTTTTTATAAGACGCAAGAATGATTTTCAAGATTAATTCTTCAATAATTCTTCTCCTCACCTCTCAAAAGTAATGAATGGTCCTCAAAAATCAAATGCAAAACTCAAATCAAGCAAGACTCAATCAAAGGACAACAACAACAGCACCAACGACGATATCGGTTGTATCGTCACTTCAATGCAGGCAAATCCAAGACCAGGATTCATTCCAAAGAACGGAATCACGCGCGCGCGCGATGTAGACTCGCTTAGGCAAACAGGCGAACAGACAAACGTACAGAGGGACGGACGGTCGGCTTTAGTTTCAATCCGGGAATAGAATCAGCTGAGATATGCGTTTCAGAAAAACTTTCGAAGCGGCAAACGTGGCAGACGACTTTCAAGGAGTTCCAAAGCATCCAAAAGTAGACGAAGTTGGTGAGATTCGATCAGCTATTTGCTTCACGCTGATGGAAAGCTGGGCTTTCGTTCCAAGACACTCGCTTTTGAGAGATTGAGTGAGTGAGTGAGTGAGTGAGTGAGTGAGTGAGTGAGTGAGTGAGTGAGTGAGTGAGTGAGTGAGTGAGTGGGTGGGTGGGTGGGTGGGTGGGTGAGTGGGTGGGTGGGTGGGTGGGTGAGTGAGTGAGTGAGTGAGTGAGTGAGTGAGTGAGTGAGTGAGTGAGTGAGTGAGTGAGTGAGTGAGTGAGTGAGTGAGTGAGTGAGTGAGTGAGTGAGTGAGTGAGTGAGTGAGTGAGTGAGTGAGTGAGTGAGTGAGTGAGTGAGTGAGTGAGTGAGTGAGTGAGTGAGTGAGTGAGTGAGTGAGTGAGTGAGTGAGTGAGTGAGTGAGTGAGTGAGTGAGTGAGTGAGTGAGTGAGTGAGTGAGTGAGTGAGTGAGTGAGTGAGTGAGTGAGTGAGTGAGTGAGTGAGTGAGTGAGTGAGTGAGTGAGTGAGTGAGTGAGTGAGTGAGTGAGTGAGTGAGTGAGTGAGTGAGTGAGTGAGTGAGTGAGTGAGTGAGTGAGTGAGTGAGTGAGTGAGTGAGTGAGTGAGTGAGTGAGTGAGTGAGTGAGTGAGTGAGTGAGTGAGTGAGTGAGTGAGTGAGTGAGTGAGTGAGTGAGTGAGTGAGTGAGTGAGTGAGTGAGTGAGTGAGTGAGTGAGTGAGTGAGTGAGTGAGTGAGTGAGTGAGTGAGTGAGTGAGTGAGTGAGTGAGTGAGTGAGTGAGTGAGTGAGTGAGTGAGTGAGTGAGTGAGTGAGTGAGTGAGTGAGTGAGTGAGTGAGTGAGTGAGTGAGTGAGTGAGTGAGTGAGTGAGCGAGTTGCGCGGAAACTCAGTCTTGGGAAAAGCGTGGCACGAACGTGGTGGCTCAAATTAAATGTGTCATAGTTTAGACATAAAGAGGCAATCACAGCCTTTATAAGATCACTTTCGAACTTTGAGTTTTAAAAATTAAAATTGATTGAAATGCCCCTGAAAGAGAAAATAATTTAACAGATAAAGAAATAATAAACTTAAGGACAAATAACAAAAACCAATTGGACTCAGTAACCTCTTCCCTAATGACGTCAACTATTTAAAAGTTAAGAGGAATTAGCAATTCAATACCCAGTAACCTTTCCTTTATGGCATCCTTTTTTCCATCCCCTCACTCAAACCATCATCTCACCAAGCAATCAAACAGAAAAGCAACTGATCCAGAACTGATTACTTTCTTATGACAGATGAAACGGTCTTGAATTGGTCTTGAAGTGGTCTTGAAGTTTTTTACGGTCTCAAGGTCTCTATGCTTTCAAGAGGATCAACTAAAGAGCTCAAAAAAAATCTGTTAATTGCTAGGGCGCTATATAAATCAAGATGTTTGTGTTGCCGGTATTGCAGGTATTGGAGGTATTAGCGATGCTTTTTTACAAGTCTTTTTTGCAAGGTTTTCAATACCAGGTATGGTAGTCCGTCAACAGGTGATTCAAAAGTGGAAAATCCCTGGTTGTCCCAGCGTCACCTGACGGAGAATCGATGGATTTCTTTTTGTTTATTTTTGACGTTAACAAACAAATCTGTTTTGTTTTGTTTGTATTGTATGTTCTCTCGTAATGTTTCTAAGTTTGGTTGTCTTAATCCGTGGTATTTGATCTTTCTCTGTTCCTTAATTTATCGTTACTCCTTTGTTTTATTTGTTTTAGAAATTAAAATTGGATTTTTGAGGATTTAAAATCACATACATGTAAATAATATCAAATTAAATTTTAAAATTACTTTTTAAAACAACAACAACAACAAAAAAGGCAAACATTTTTCGAGTTGTCGGCAAGGATCAATCGATTGTATAACTAAATGAGACCAGTTCGATGCGATAAGAGGATATTTTTGTATCATTAATACATCACCTAAGTTAATTAATAAGTAGCCAATCGCAATCATCCTCGTCGTCGTCATCATCACCGCTGCTAATGCTCACCAAGTGTCACATCCGTTACTATGACGACGACTACGACGACATCAACAACCAATAGGCTTCGGGGGTCCGAGAGTCTTGAAATTCCAAGACCTAGACTTTAGTAGGGCTTCGACTGATTATTGGTGATTTGCATATTCATGAATCTAATTGAAATGAGGCCATCTCTTTTAATTGGCTGAAAATAGATAATTGGGGTCAACCGAATGCAGCCCCCTTGGCGTTGATTGGACGATTGGCTCTGAGAAGATGACCTAGTTTGGAACATCAACAACAGATGTACAGCCAGATGTTATTGCAAAGGTGACGAAGATCGTAACGACAAGATGGCGGCGACGATGGAAACATAAAATTGTTGTAAACATCGTTACGTTTGGTCTCCATGGTTCACGAATGCTGAGTGTGGAAACGTTGACTGTGTTGAGGCATCTGAGATCGTTGTATGCTCTTAACATGACTCTGGGGAGTGCAATGACGATGACGACGACGAAGATGACGACGATGATGATGACGATGGCGACGACGTAACGAAGCCGACGATGTGCATATAACAAAGATTACAATCCACTCTCCTGTTCCCCCACATCCCATAATTTCTGAACAACTTCTCAAGTATTGAAGAAGCCATTGGATCAAAGCCAAATTCGTAATTTATGGACGTAAGTTGTATTATGAAATAATATTTGTGCTAAATATCTAAGACGAAAATCCTCGTCGTCGTCGTCATCATCGTCCGGACTTGAAAACAACCGTATTGAAGGCACAACAACAACAACAACTGCTGCTGCTGCTACAGCAACGACGACAACCACAGCAACAGCAACAACGACGACGACGACGACGACTACGATGACGGTCGATAGTATTGATCCAACACCCCAAATTCATCGATGCGTGACGAAAGGAGGGAAGCAGCAATCATCGGAGGTGAACAGAACCAGACGCCCATCCAATCTGCTTAACGTAAACAAGACCGGACAATGCATCCACTTACGTGATGATGTTGACGATGATGATGACTATGACGATGACGATGATGATGATGATGACAACGACGACGATGGTGACGATGATGATGACGATGATGATGACGATGGTGATGATGATGATAATGAGGATGATTTGAGTTGGAATCAAAAGCAAAGAATGAATGAATAAATTTACATATTTGTTCGTGAAATCCAACGAATAATAAGGAAAGAATGATTATACCATTGATGATGACAATGGTAGCGATACTAGTAATAATAATTATAATTATAATAATATTAAAAATATTAATAATAATAAACATAATAGTAATAATAATAATAATTAATTACATATTATATTATATATAATAATAATAATTATTATTATTATCCGTCATATAATTATTATTATAAAATATTTTTATGTATATTTTAAAAAAAATGCATTTGTCTAAATTATTGTGAGAAATTAGTTTGTGAACAAAACCTTAACGACATTTTTAGGAAAAACACGACTCCTGCTAATTGTAACGACATGCGTTTTCTGCATTTTCGCTCATCATCGGCATCATCATCATTATCATCACCGTAACCATCACTATCATCACCATTAACGTCGTCGTCGTCATCATCAACATCATCGTCGTCGTCAGCGTCGATCATCATTCTCATTGTTAGTGTTGTTGTTGTTGTTGTTGTCATTTTCGTTGATGATGTTTGAGCAGCCACTCCACATGTCAAACAGATATTGACCTTCAACTCTGCTCTGAGGTCAAAAGGTCATCTTGGGCGGTGACCTTCAACCCTGGTCGAAGAGTCATTGAAAGAGGGATCTTCTGGTCGATTATTGATTGACAATTCGTTACGATGTTGATGATGATGATGGTGGTGGTGGTGATGATGATGATGACGATGACAAGAATGCTGATGACGAATTCCAATGTCGGGATATCAACGGTGCGTACAAACAACTCCATCGGCAAATATTTGAATAATTCTTCAAGTAATTATGAACAAACTAATTAAACAACAACAACAACAACAATAATAATAATAATAATAATATTATAATAATAATAATAATAACTAACAGTAATAACAATAAATAACAGTAGTAAAATTTATGAATTAATAATTTTCCTAGTTTCCGTTTCTTTCTTTTCTTGACGAATTCAAATGTAATGAATTTGAAGTTGGAGTTAAAATGATTAAGTGATGGGTGTAAAATATTTCTAGTAAGCAACCACCCATCCAATAATCCACCCATGTATACTCACTCACTCACTCACTCACTCACTCACTCACTCACTCACTCACTCACTCACTCACTCACTCACTCACTCACTCACTCACTCACTCACTCACTCACTCACTCACTCACTCACTCACTCACTCACTCACTCACTCACTCACTCACTCACTCACTCACTCACTCACTCACTCACTCACTCACTCACTCACTCACTCACTCACTCACTCACTCACTCACTCACTCACTCACTCACTCACTCACTCACTCACTCACTCACTCACTCACTCACTCACTCACTCACTCACTCACTCACTCACTCACTCACTCACTCACTCACTCACTCACTCACTCACTCACTCACTCACTCACTCACTCACTCACTCACTCACTCACTCACTCACTCACTCACTCACTCACTCACTCACTCACTCACTCATTCACTCATTTACTCAAGCACTCATCCTCTCAAACGATCAATTGTTACCTTATCATTCACACTGACGAGAATGGACAGCAACATCATCGTCACCATTACCATCGTCGTCGTCATTATCATCAACAACATCATAATCATCATCAACATCAGCGATATCGATGCGCACCAAGATGACAGGTCCTCAACAGAATTCAATTCGTAAACAAGACACACGCAAGCAAAGTACTGTGATAGTCACAAGGAAAGGGGAAGGAATGATGGAAGGGAAAGAAGAATAAAAGAGAGAGAGACATTCAAAGAGAGAGGGAGTTGAGGGTTATGGATATAAATAAATATAAATTATATATAATATATATAAAATATATACGTATCTATATATCTTCATATATGACTTAAGGAGGCTATAGTAATAAATACATAATAAATGTTATAATAAATATATAATAATATTAATATTGTATATAATCTACACAATATATAATATCGTAGAGGGATATAAAGAGAGAGAGAGAGACAGAGACAAACAGAGACAGAGACAGAGAGATACACGCAGCACGTCAAACACGCTCCAATGACTCCACCATCGTTCGATGCAAGTTCAAGTCTTCAATGAGTTTCCAAAACAGAATTCCAAGAAAATAAAGGAACCGAGGAACAATGGAACATGAAATGCCGATTTATTATTATTATTATTATTATTATTATTATTATTATTATTATTATTATATCATTTGTATTTTTTGAGGATACTTTGAATACTGCACGTTGAAAATCTATTTTAATGTTATTATTAGTTTATTACGGTCATAATTATTATTTAAATTATTACTCAGAGTATAGGGTTAGGGTGGTTTACTTTTACCCTACATACCCTTTCACCTTGTAGGGTAGATGAGGGTGGAGTCGACAGGGGGTATGGGCTAAGTACTCCATTATAATTAGCAGGGATTAGACCATAATTACCACGTTTTTTTGTTTAATTCGACCATAAATCCGTCAACGAACTTCAGATCAGAATCCACGCCGCGTTGAGATTTCAATGAGACGATAAATTGAATAAATAAAAATAAATAAAAGAAAAAATATGAATAAATCGAATTTAAATCTTTAAAAATAAAAAACCGTCCTTAACACGCCGACTTCATACCAGACCAATTTTTAAATCTACTGACATTAAATAAACAATTCATAATAATAAGAAAAATAATTGGGTTATATTATGTTTATCCTTAAGTTTTATTTATTATTAATATTTATTATAAGTTATATTATTATTACATATTATTATGAATATAATTATCATTATAGTCTAACAACATCAACAACATTAACAACAATAATAATAACTATAATAATAATAATAACAATAATAACAATAATAATTATACCATTTATTACAAGCTCATTTAACCTTAATGTGACAGAATAATATTATATAATCAACAAGTTATTCAACTAATTATACGGTCATAATATCGATAATATAATAATTATAATTATAATAATCGCACAAGCCCGGCACTGTCACGTTGACTGTTTTTATAGGAAGACATTAGGGTTGCACTCGATGACATTTCAAGGTCATAGGTCACCGAGTAACATAAAACCATTAAGTTATAATTGAGGAACAATTTAGAGCAAAGCACTCACTTTCAGATACAGATTTTTGGATAATAACTGACAATTAGAAGCTTAAAAATTATTTTGAATTTATATAATTAATATTAATATTATTATAATCGGTTTATTTATTATTAGTATTAATGTTATTATTATTATTATTATTATTATTATTATTATTATCATTGTCATTGTCATTGTCATTATCATCATTATTATTATTATTATTATTATTATTATTATTATTATTATTATTATTATTATTATTATTATTATTATTATTATTGTTATTATTATTAATGTAGAATCGACAACATTATCATTTATGTATTTAATTACAACTACTGTTAAAATGAAGTCATATCAAAATAATTGTTTAAATAATATATTTCAATTTAAATATAATAATAATAATTTTCTCATGAATTATTTCGATTTTAATTATTATAATTATTACCGATTAAATTCATTTAAACAAATTTATATTTTAAATCCATTTTATTTCCAATAAACTTATATCTGATATCAGAGCCCCCTATCGAGATAACGTTAGAAACAAGTAGTCTAATTAACAAGAACCTTTTTCTTCTTGTAAAAAGCTTTACAATCATCATCATCTCAATTCGTTATCGTCATCATCACCAACATCACTTTCTCCATCATCGTCGTCTTCTTCATCGCAAACAATCATCATCATCACAATCACAACCAATCAATCATCATTATCATCTCCATCATCATCATCTTCTTCTTCATCATCTTCATCACAAACGATCATCATCATCATCGTCGTCACCATCATAATCACCGCCAATCATCGCTACCATCTCCACCACCATCGTCGTCGTCGTCGTCATCATCATCATGGCCGTCGTCAAATGAATTCCTAAGACCTCCAGATGAATGAATAAACACGTCCATCCATCAAAACATGCGAACCCATTTTTACATTGACATTGAGAAGTCGTTGGAATATAATTTTTTTATTTATATTTATTTTTATTTTATATTTATTTATATTTTTATTCCCTAAAAGAAATAATTCAAGCTAAACGTAAATTCAACGGGAGAGTTTAAACTAAATTCTGCCTGAAAGAAAAAAACTAGAAATCCAGACTCTCTTCTCACGGACAAGTACTTTTTATTCGTTTGTACTTCAGCCATTTTACAAAGTACAGAGGGCGATATTTTATTTATTTTAGTCAATAAAATGAATATAATCTAGTATTACAAACATAATATACGAAATAGTTTTATTTATAATATTTCATTTGCTTATTTACATTATATTTACTTATAATATTAATTATAATTATACTAATAATGACTAATTATATGTCATATCTTTTAATTCGGGTCAAATCTTGTCCTAAGAATAATAATAAAAGACGCCGTAAGGGCATCCAAGAAATCCCGTGTGTACCATCCCTCAAACAGTATCTCTATCCCAAAACAATATAATAACGACAACAATAATAATAATAACAATAATAATAACAACAACAACGACACCTAAGCAGAGGACTTCAGCCAGAACACCGACAACTTATTCTGAGATAAATTTTATTTCCGAAAGTGTCGCTAAACTTCAATTGGACGATAACAAAACGATCGAATGAAAACAACTTTAAAGATCTAAAATGTCTGACAATCCGCCAAGAATAAATAAATAAATAAATAAATAAATAAATAAATAAATAAATAAAATAAAAATTGTCAAATCAAGTTCAGTCCTCATTTGGAGACAATTTTCTTTTTCACGTTTTGCGATCATCGGTCAGGCAAAAGGCAGAATTTGCATTACACAATCCGGCCTTTCAAGTTCCAAAAATATTATAATAAGAATTATTATGATCGCATAATAATTCTAATTATAATATTACAATTTTTCAGATTCCCGATATGAATGTCACTGTGCAATTAAATGCAGTGATGTAGTACTTATCTCTTCTCGTTCGTTCCTTCCTTCCTTGCTAACTTTTTTTTTAAATATAATTTCACCAACGAGCAATTAACAACTCGAAAAAGCATCACATTTCTTCGCAAGACGTGCAACGATAACGATAAACCCAAAACTCAAGAATCAAAACACAAACACAAAACAAACAAAGATAAACAAAAACACAGAGCAGACCGGCTTTGCTTACCTGGATCTTTCGAAAAGTCTAGTTTAGCTAAGTATTACGAATGCTATTCAGACCAGACCGCAAAAATCCATCCAATGTACAGCGAACCTCGCCGCTTAACCTTGCCAAATAGAACCGCCGGTTTAAAAACAATTTCCACCCAAACTCGAACCGACAAGAGGTGCTTTAAGCGAAAAATTAGAGAAAATTCGACAATGAAAATTGAAATAAAACACAACTCACCAATAGCAGACACAGCAAGTTATAATGCCTATAGCGTGCATTTTAGCTTCACGTTCATTCAACAGCCGAGAGAAAAATCAATAGGAGGCCGAGGTTTTGAATATTCTCAGCAAGCAATGATAAATTTAAACTTTAAAAAATGCCTTTAAGCTTTTTTTCTTTTTATAAAAAATTTACATAATCTTTGCAGAGTTCGTTTTTAAATTATTGTTGTTTTAGATTGTTATTGGAATTTTATTTTAGCGCTATTTTCGTCTCATCCTCTTTGCGTCCTAGAGATGGCGAAAGTCCTAGATTCATACCTGATGTGTATCTCTTTCATCACGCAACTCAAAAAACAATGGCGGCACGAAAACAATAGAAACGCAACACGCTCCCTGCCCGAGTCTTGGTTCTCGTCAGCCATTATCTCACGTATCCCTGGGGATCGTCACTGACGACCCGGTCGATAGACTAGTATCATTACGTATCAGTGACAAACGAATTGTCATGACAATGGAGGCTAAACTAAGTAGTCAGGTCTGGACTTATGAAATTCGACATCAACTTGCTGTGGCGTCTCCTGAGATGACTCAATTGTTGAAGAACTTTCTGAAGACTGATTTATTGGAATGGATTGGCTGAGAGAAACATTCTGTAATGATTCATTTAAAAAACAACAACATGGGGGAAAGTGTACAAAATACAAACAACTTCTCTTAACTCTCCCAGGATTTGAAATAACCGTATAAAAACCTTTGTAGAATTAATGTTACTAAATACTTCACTTCTTATTTTAAATCATTAAAATTGTAAGCCATTACCGAGCTCTAAGAATGGATTCAGAGATGATGGATGGTTTTTATAGCGCCAATTTCTCTCAGGATCAACGGCATCAGCGCATGCTCTGGTAGGAATGTCAAGATGTAAAGAAAATGGCCGTCTTAATGTCTGGATGATATACGAAACCTTAGTCACCGAAAATGGACACTTAGGTTTAAGATCAAAGAGACGGCGAAAGACAAATTACTTCCCAAGGCATACTTGGTTCGTAAAAGCGATTTTTAAAAATGTAATAGTTCAGAGATTTTAGGCTACTCAGTTTGCTCTTGTAATTCATAGGTAATTGCAAGGCTTAGCAGTAACAACCACTCACTTTTAAATAAAGCGGAGGTTGTATTCAGTGCACTGATTTCAATGGATTCACTTATCAAGGGTCTTGTCACAATCCGCCATAGAATTTTCAAGACGACTTTCAAAAGAACAATGCTTCCTTATTGATACTGCAAATTCAAAGAAAGGTTCTGTTAAATCGCAGATGTTTTTAAAAACTCTGCTATTTTTAACTTGCCAATTTCAAGAACTTTGAATAGCTTCTGAATATTAAGCAACGGCTGCTCAGATAAACAAGAAGACTGTACAAAACTGAGGATATGCAGAACTTTGAGAATCGTGTCGTGCAAAAGAAAGAAAAGATATTTGTTTTGTTTTTCTTTCAGATAAAGCCAGGTTTTGTAAAAAAAAAAAGAGTTATAATAGGTTTTCCTCTTTTAAATCTTGAGAAATTGCATAAATTTTTCATTATTGGTAAGCAAAGGTGAAGTGGGCGCTTGCAAACTAACAGATTGATTTCCAAACATTATTAATTTATTTTAATTACATATATATTTATAATAATTGAAGCCGTTAACGTCTATTAAAAGAAAATTCTTCCATAGCATTCCATCGTCAGGAATTTCGGCATCTCAATCCATTTTCTCAGTCTGTACTCGAAATTGCGAACCAAATATTTATAAATGGTGGAAATATCGTGTTACACAAGCACTAATAGATCGCATATCTTCCCTTGAATTTAATTTCTAATCTAAGTAATTTCAACGCATTTTTTATGATTTTTTTTGCATTAAGGATGCTAATGCAAAACTTTTCTGGTAGCAAAAGCTGACTTCGGTATAACACCTCAAGCTTTATATTACCATAGTTAACTCAATCAATTCACAAAAAGCTCCAATAAAATTGACCATAGTCAATATAAATCTGTCACAAAATCAAAATGTTTCATGGAATAATTAAGGCATTAGGCCCTCCAGGAAATCCCTCTTCACAAGTCCTCGGACTTGTCTTCCTCAGGAAAGATGTGGTCGACTGTCAATTCACCGACGCAAACGTAGCAGCTTTTGTTGAGGAATCTGTCTGGAAAGTACTTCGAAATGAAATCTTCCGCTTTGGAACCCGCCAACAGTCTGTCAGTGTTGAATTCAAGGTTATCGTCAAGGCTCAGTCTGCAATTGTCCCCTCCAGTTCTCATGACGTGTTCGAAGCAGTAGAACTTGCTCGACAACTCCCCTTCCCTGCTCAGGGCGATTTCGATTGTGTAAAATGTCGGAATCGTATCGAAACAACATTCGTGGAAGCTTTTGGATGGCAATTTCCCTGGAGTGCCGGCTAGAGAATATGTTTCTCCAGACTCCGCTTTAAAGATGCCTTGGAATGCCGAATCGTCCTCTGCAAAGCAGAGGAATGCAGTGCCATTTGCTTTAAAATGCATCGCAAAGAGTTTAGAAAGAAAAAAGGCTCCGTAAAAAAATATTTGTTTACAAAGACAAGGCAAATAAATGTCAAACAATATATATGTTTCTAACTTTTCAAACTTAATTTTTAAAATTTTATTATTAAATTATTGTTAAATTTGTTTATTACTAGCATGCATGTGAGCTCATCAAATATACATAACATCTTACGAACCATTTCTAAAGAGAGATTTGTTTTTCTGAGCGATAACATAATGGCCAGCGAGTCTCATGTGGATATCGGTTTCGCAGAAAAAACTGAGAGCTGGCAATTGGCCTCTCATTTGTTTCCATCAAAAGTCGGTGGAAAGCCAGCCTGGTTGTCACTTAATCCAGTACCGGATGCTGATGACTTGAAATGTTCCGTCTGCTCTCATCCGTGCATTTTCCTCCTCCAGCTGTATGCTCCCCTCGAAGACAATCACGAATCATTTCACAGGACTTTATTCGTATTCGTCTGCCGCAACCCTGAGTGTTGCAAGTCATGCGACAACGGAAATTTTATTGTTCTACGCTCAGATCTTAGTCGAAAAAACGACTTTTATTCTTACGATCCACCTGATTACGACAGCCATGACCCGGATGCAAAAAACCCTTCGGCTGCCGATTTCCAGCCTCTATGTACAGTCTGCGGTTGCAGTGGAAAGAAAAGTTGTTCCAATTGTAAGGCACCCTACTGTTCTAGATCACATCAGGTTTTGGATTGGAAGATGCACAAGAGTTTGTGCAAACATACTGAAATCTCAGCACGTACGTTTATTTTTATTCTTAGAGTTGAGAAGTATTTGTATTTTTCTGAAAACTCAATGTGAGTATTATTTACACATCCAATACTTGTTGGACTGAATACCAAACAAATTATAAAATGATGCATTACAAAAACTTCAATATGATCAAATACTATCAGTTAACAGCTTATTATATATTATAACTATTAGCAAATGATTGCTATCATTGAATATTAGAAACACTGATATCCCTTCATCAAGCACTTACATTGTGGATCACAAATTGAATGCTTAAACTTTCTTTGCAGCTGAAACGGAGGACAAGAATCTTTTCCCAGAGTTCGGAATCATCATCGACTCGGCTGACATTGACGAGGAGGAGGAGGAGGACAATGACGATGACAACGACTGTGATGGAGCTGATGATGATGATGATGTTGAAAGGAAAATGAAAGAGTTCAAGGAGATTGCTGGAAAGTCGGAATTTTCGACTCAGGAATTGGAACAAATGGCATTCACGGAGACCGACAAATCATTCGAGAAGTTCCAGAAGATCGTGAAATGCAATGCCGAGCAGGTAGGTTTGGATAATAGAATTATGCAATTTTTATCATATCCATTAAAACATTTTATAATTAATTGATCTTAATTTGATATTTTTTTGACTGATTTGTTTTAATCCGATCTCAATGTTTTTGGTGAGAAACGATACCATGATGTCTTGCATGGGCCCCAAAATAAATTACCTAGAAAAGATAAAGCATTCAATATTATGAGATAAATAGTAAAGCAATCTTATATGCACAACATCGTTAGTGCAACACTACTTGTTTGACAATTGTTATTATTATTATTTAGGTAATAATAGTAATTGGTTAAATCACATAATTAACATGTCGACTTTATGCTTCTCCTAGATCATCAGACACAGTAGAGGTGGCAGGCCACTTTGGATCACAGACGAAAATCAACCGAAGTCATCTGACATTCCAAAATGCCAGTATTGCGGAGCCGAGAGAAATTTTGAATTTCAGGTTAATACTTTCGTGACTCATCATTGTTGTTTGTTGGTGTTTTGAATTTTAGGTTCTGCTTTGAATTAGTGATAGGCTCGTTGCAGGATTTTGTTCGATGTCTTGGCATAAGATTTTATTTCATGATAAAACATTTTATTTAAAATTTTTTTAATACTTTAAGTCTAACATTTGATTTGTTAATCAATCCCGATGAAACCACTCTTATATGTCACAAATCAGAAAGATCAATCACGTTATAGCTGTGTTTTCTCTGCTGTATTACCTTAAGTGATCCTGCTGTGCATTTTTTTTTTACATATTCTACATTTAAAAATCTAGATATCTCTGATTAGATTAATTCTTTTTTTTTTATCTAATATCATGAATTCAATTTTAAAAATATATTTTTTTGCACTTCACAGGTTATGCCACAATTGGTGGCAATGTTGGATGTGGACAACCTAACACAAAGCATTGACTGGGGTGTCCTGGCTGTATATACTTGTAGCAGAAGCTGTGGTGGATCAGAACCAAACTATAAAAAAGAATTCCTTTACAAGCAAGACCTTCAACTGAAGAAGAAATAAGCTTTTTCTGCTGCCGAACTCATGATAGGCGTTGCTACGTGATATCTTGTTAAGCGTTTATTTATTGATAAAAGATAACCTCTCAAATAAAAATATTTCCGAAGTTAGCCGACGAGTTTCATTCGGATATTAGCAGAGCGTATTATTTATTAATCTCGATCCACATTTAGCGGAGGATTATTTTTAATTTTAATTCTTGTTCGGTGCTTATGCACGGCGAAACAACCGATGGATTTGCTGTTTTCGAAAGAGTAGTAAGCGAGTAGTTGCAAGTTTTGGATAAATTTTTAAAAACATAACTAGCATTGCTCGCTTAGAGCAAGCGATTTCGAACGATGGAAATTGGGCTCGAAATCAGTCACGTTTAGCAAGTGTCAAATCCTAGACCGACAATCATACGATACGAGGCCTTTTAAGGCCACGAGTGCGAGATCAGGCCCCAATTTGGTTTCCGAACCTCTTTAGGAAAGCTAGTGGTCTTTAGTTCAAACAAATGGCCTGCGAACAACTTCGTGGTAAAACGTTTTATTCCAGAGACTGGATATTCAGCAAGATTCTTAGATGCTTAGATGGGGAGCAAAGTGGTGGCGGGGTCACTCTTATGGGCGGACCTGGTACGGGCAAAACGGCCGTCTGCTGCGAAGTGGTGTGGCCAACTGCTCAGCAGGGTAAACAAGCTCAACTTTCTCAGAGACTGCTAGCCTATTATTTTCTACCTCCTTCAACACACAAAGACACCTTCAGCATTCTCCTAGAGTTTATCTTGAAGATTTTTGATCAGGTAGCAAAATCGCCCCTTCTCCTGAACCTCGAATGTAAATCTATTGATCAAGTCAGACTCAGGCAATCTCCGGACGAAGTGTTTCTCACCTCTGTGCTGAAACCACTTGCTAATCTCAGTCTGGAATCATCCCTTTTCATCCTTGTTGATGGTCTGGATGACTTGAGAGTCATTGATAAGACTGAAGAGTTTCAGAGTCAGTCTGTGTCAGAGCTTTTACTGAAGCACAGATGTTCCTTTCCTTCTTGGCTCAAACTCGTCTGCACCACCAGGAGACACGGGAAATTTTTTGAGGGCTTTCGTAAGATAAAGTGAGGGCAATTCATAAACAAATTTATTTTATTTACAGCTTGGTTAGATTTTTCAATTAGCAGGCACCTTTTTATGCCTGAGTGGAATTAGCATGCTTAGGTGCTTTGTGGGATTCAGTTGCTTCTAATTTATCAAATAATTGATAGAAGTAGATTATTTTTTGTTAATATTATGTCTGCAAGGTATGCATTTGCATGGTATGCATCAGCATTCCATTCTTCTGTGTTTTTTTCTTCAGTGATTTATTGTTCTGATGTTGTGTGTTCTCTGCAAACAAGTCCTTTGAGAGATATCCTTTGAAAGCAATGATGCTATGTTGTTTTCTATTTTTTTTGTTTAGCTTAACGAGATAACCAAAGACCTAGAAGAGTGGCCTTGCCCTTTTTATTTGAAATTTAGGGGGGCCTCTGATAAAAATGTCTTTTTTCTTTATTTGGCCTTGATATCTCCAGTTTATTCTATTGGTTCATTATCAGTTGCACAAGAGCAGCCATTAAGGAAAGTGAGATTAATGGAGATTCTTAAAACTGGCTCCTTATTTTTTAAACAAAAGGTTGCCAGAATCACTTCCGTTCTCTGCGTAGTGGTTTTGATAGCGATAGGATGTTTATTTCTGTTCTTTTTAATGGCTTCAGTCGCCTGAGGAGGGCATAAAATCTGGTGTGAGAAGTTAGCAACGATAATGAAATGCTCTTCCTCAAAGTTGTAAACATTTAGAAGACAAATAACTTGGTGGTGTAAGCAGATATCTGCTTGCAATTACTTTTGCCTAAAGCAGATACTTTGGTAATTGTTTGTTTATATAATAGGGCAATGCAACCTGACAAAATGTTATTGTTAGTATTAAATTAATGTATAATTAAAATAATACATTCTCTAGTTACATTCAAAAGGATCAGAAAACAAAAACAATCA
This sequence comes from Hirudinaria manillensis, assembly GCA_034509925.1. Lineage (NCBI taxonomy): Eukaryota > Metazoa > Annelida > Clitellata > Hirudinida > Hirudinidae > Hirudinaria > Hirudinaria manillensis. Next base: position 11,906,046 of record CM067529.1, on the reverse strand, counting down.
GGAAAAACAAATCAGTAATAAAAATCTTTCCACATGTTCTTTTGTGTGCAACAATATCAATCCTATTGTTGATTGATATTAGTGCCTAAGCACTGACAGATCAATGGATGATGTGGCATGACTGATAAGGAATGCCAAAGAATGGAGTGGAATGCAGCATTGAAGTTTGCCATGTAGCAGGCATTCATCATATAATTATGATTAGTTATTCAGCCAAAAAAAACACACATCAGGTTTTATCCACAGCTTTGGGTCCAATGATTTGAGACTCAAACATAAACTTGGTTTAACTTTATGGCTATAGCTTCTATTTTTCAATGGAATGAGATACAAAGCTGATCATATTCTCTGACTTCTTAACTTGGTTAATGGATTTATATGTTTTATACATTTGGAGAATATTTGGACACCAAATGGTTTGCGGCAAATCGTAAACAAATCTCAAAGTTATTTATTTTCTGGAGATGATTTAAAGAATTTCTGGAGCCCCTTTTCTCGATCAATTTTCCAGGCTGGATGACCTGCGAAAGTCCCATGTGGTCAGGGATGTGCAGCAGTTCATACTGTGCAGACTGGATGGAGAGGACAGACTGAAGCAGCAGTTGGACAGGAGGACAGCGGAGATGCTGAACCAATTGCACATCAAGAGCGACGGCTGCCTCTTGTACCTGGAGCGCTCCCTGGACTTGGTTGCCCAGGGTTTTGTTCCACTCCAGGAGATCAGGGACATACCAGGCACTTTGAACGGCTTTTATCTCTGGCTCTGCCAGAAGCTGTTCTCGAGGGTACGATTCGAACTCGTCAGGCCTCTCCTGAGCGTCATATACGCCAGCGAGAGTTCCGTGACTGCCGGCGAACTCTACGACGTCGTCAGCTGTCGCTACGTCGACGGCATGTCCAGGAACGACTTCAACGAACGACTGAACACTTTCAGGCATATAGTCCTGGTTGAGAGACGGCTGCAGAACACTTGTTTCGCGCTCGACGGCCGTCGCAGACAACAAGACGGCAAGGAGAGCGACGCGGAAATATTGACGCTGGACGTTTTTCATCACAGTTTTCGGGAATGGTCGCTTGACGTCAAGTACTGCACGCGACGGTTTCTCTGCCGGTCGTCCGAGGGCCACGCTTCTTTGGCCATCTATCTGACCTCGAAAGGGCCCTCCCTGAGTCCTAAAATGGTCGAACATTTAGCCTGGCACCTTTCGCGTTCCGACTTTCGCCTGGAGTCATATCAGCTTTCGCTCGCTCTCCTTTACAGCGGCGCCGACCTGGAAAACTGCACCCTCTCGCCGGACGTGACCCTCGACACGTCGGTGCTCGAAATCCTGATGAATGCCGGAATTTCGCCCGGCCAGACGTCCCAGCACGACGTGATGGTGAGCAGTTTCACGGGATTCCTCAATGGAAATCCGCTCGAGTTCTTGTCCGACGACGAGGAGGGCGACGTTTCCGCTTCGTCGTCCTCGGCGGCTCCGGCATCGAGCGCGAGAAGCCCACTGGCCTGTGCCGCCTTCCAGGGCAATCTCCAGCTGGTCCAGCTCTTGGTGGATGCAGCGGACTCGGAGATGTTAGAAAAGACCGACCCGAAAACTGGCCAGACGCCGTTGATGCTGGCAGCTCGTTACGGCCATAACGAGATTGTGGCCGTGCTCGTGAGTGCAGGAGCCCAGCTGAACAGGGTAGACTCGGACGGCTGGACGGCCCTCAAGTCCGCCTCGTGGGGCGGACACGTCGAGTGCGTCAAGCACCTGGTCGAGTCCGGCGCGGAGGTCAACAGGTGCGACACCGGAGGACGGACACCCCTCAGCGCCGCGGCCTGGTGCGGACACGAGGAGGTGGTCAAGCTTCTCGTGGAATTCGGCGGCGTCGTGGACTGGCAAGACCACGAGGGCCGGACGTCGCTCATGTCGGCAGCCTATCTGGGTCACCAGGGCATAGTCCAGCTTCTCTTGTCCTTCGGGGCCGACCCGAATCTGACTGATCCTGACGGCCGGACTGCCCTGTTCGTGGCATGCTCGGGCGTCGGAAAGTCTGCCAGCGAGCGTCTCAAGGTCGTCGAGTCGCTACTGGAAGCCGGGGCCGACGTGTCGCCGGTCGACGTCGACGGCTTGGCCGCGCTGACCGTCGCTGCCTGCGAGGGTCGCCCAGAACTGTGCGAACTACTCCTGGAGAATGACGCTGACGTGGACTGGGAGGACGTCGAGGGTAGGACGGCCATCGACTGGGCGGTCACCATGGGCCATGCCGAAGTGGTGAAGGTCTGTCTTTGGCTCACACCGGGTGTTTTGGATAAATATTAAGAACTGTTAAATGTAAACTAGTCTGCGATAAATGAATGCTCACCTATGTGGCACATATTCAGATTGGCTTCATAATAGGTAGTATAGCTTTCTTATAGTGTCAGTCATCAGGTGTCAGGTTCAAAACCTAGCTTGCCAGGAAACTCCTTTGGTTGGTCCATGCAAATGGCTATCAGCTCATTTCTATCTTGTAATGATTTATAAGGAACTCTGATAGAAAGTTATGCTAGCTAAAGTGTATGTTGGTGGATTAATTTAAGTTTAACATACTTATAATTGATTAATTGTTATAATTAATTTTTTATTTCTTTTCCAAAGACTCTGCTCTTTTGGGGAGCCTGTGTGGATGCCATTGATCCGGACGGACGGACTTTACTCGGTCAGTAATCGATTTGTTACCATGACTGGTCATTCCCTCAGGGTTGCCATTAATAAATTTGAATATTTATTTATTATTCTATTATTATTATTGTTATTATTATATTGGATATTTAAATGAGCATTAGATGAATTGAGATTATAAATGAAATTAGAAAACAAAATGAAAAAACTCCATTAAATTATAAATAAATTATATAAATTAACAATTCTATGGAATTCCCAAGATGATCAAATTAAATAAATGAAATAAAATAAATCGATAATTTCGATTTATTTATTAAAATAAGTAATAATAATAATAATATCCAATCTATTGTGTAATTAAGTAATAATTGATAACTAGGCAATGCAGCTCAGCAGGGCAACAGTGAAGTTGTGAGGTTGCTTTTGGACAGGGGACTCGATGAGATGCACAGGGACAACTATGGGTGGACCTCGCTCCACGTGGCTGCCTTTGAGGGGCAGACAGAGGTGGGTCTGTGGACTGAGGGTTCAAATGCCACCCTTAAACACATCCTATTGTAAAAAAATTAAGCTTGATGGGCCATTTTGTGATTGGTTTGGCCAATTTTAATAAAACCCATAAGACCCCTTTACTTTGTCTGTAATACTTGTGGTATAACTGCCTAAATTGCATTGATATTTATTTATACGTAATACATTCCTAATTTGACAGATATATTTCTAATTATTCTTTAATTTGTTATTATTAATTCATTTATTATCCTAAAATTTATTCTTTATTTTATTAGCCAAACATCTTCATAGACCACCATTTTTGACAATGATTGTCCTAAATCACCATAAAATTAAAAATCCGAAATCAAGGTGGTACAGGTGCTGCTGGAGGCAGGGACGCATGCCAGTGAGCAGGACAACGAGGGCAGAACCCCACTATTCCTGGCTGCCCAGGAAGGCCATGTGGGCATCATGGCCCTGCTCTGCGAGTCCGCACCCGGCTGCTCCGACTGCAAGACCCACGACCTCAGGACACCCCTCATGGTGGCCGGGGCTCTCGACAGGGAGGCCGCATTCCGGTTCCTGCTGCTGGAGTTGAACTCCGACCCGAGGAGGAGAGATGCATTCGGCAGGAATGTGCTGCACTGGATAGCCCTGGAGAACTGTGGTTGGCTGATTGATTGATTGATTGATTGATTGATTGATTGATTGATTGATTGATTGATTGATTGATTGATTGATTGATTGAATGAATGATTGATAATTTATGTCGGTACATTTGTTTTGCAAAGGTTCTGACACCGATGCCTACAAGTTGATAAAGCTGGTTCTCGATGAATATCCAGAATTTGATCTCGATGTGGCAGACGACGAGGGTTAGATGGTGATGATGATGATAACGATGACGACGGTCATAGTGATGATAATGCCAATGACGAAAAATGATCGTGGGTTAGATTTTGAAACCTTTGTCGTACTTTCAAGGCCAGACGGTCCTGCATTGCTGCTCTTGGCTCGGCAGGATTGGCCTGTGCGAGCTGTTGCTTTCGAGGGGCGCCAATCCGAACCCCGCAGACCTGGAAAACCGTACGCCGCTCATACTGGCAGCCTGGCAGGACCAGTCGGAGTGTGTGGAGATGCTGCTCAAGTACGGGGCGAGGGTCAACCACAGGGCGAGAGATGGGGCCACTGCACTTGCCGTGGCATTCCAGGAACGTCACGAACGCGTCGTCAAGGTTTTGCTCGGCCATTGTCGAGCCACCGAGAGGCAGAGGTCGCTCAAGGACAGGATGCCCTGGGAGGCCAGGGGTGAAGAGTCGGAGGAGAGGGAAAGGATGTTTGTGCCATCGAGCGTTGAGCTTAAGTCCAAGGAGGCGGAGAGCAGTCTGGTGAGGTACTGCAAGCCAAGCAAGCTGCCCAGCCAGAAGAAGGCCTCTAGAAATGTCTCGGGCGTGGCCTCAGACAGGGAGGCAGACCCGGCCCCTGGTTCAAAGACGTCTGGCCTGAGTAGGGGAAGTTCGGCAGCCGAGCGGGCCTTCTCGGACGGTTCGAACCCGAGACCGGCTGCCGGTGACACCCCAACAACCACGACCACTACCTCCGGAGTGTCTAGCATGGAGATGACCTTCTCCAATTCCCTGGCCGCCTGCGGGCCGGTCGTGTCAGGCAGTTCGGCGGCTCTCGGCAGGTCGGGGAACCTCCTGTCGGCCTCTGACCAGGATGTGGACGGTCCAAACCAGAAGTCCGAAAAGGCATCGAGGTCAGAGAGGAGCTCCAGCAGCTGCGGCGCTGGAGCCCGAGGTCGCGAGGCAGAGAGCAGCGGAAGCAGTGGTGACGTGGCTGGTCCAAGCAAGAGGGAGCAGACGACTCAGACCGGAGGTCGGCAGGCGGCGGGAGACGCAGCCGGAGCCACGGGCGACGGAAGTGGAGGAATCGACTTCGCCAGGGAGCTGGACAGGCTCTCGAATCCCCGCAACCGGAGTTTCAGGGGCGCGGGCTACTCCTCCAACTACCTCGGGGCGAGCTCGGGCACCGCCCACTCCACCAGCGACTCGAATGTTAGTCTGTCGAGCGACAAGAGGAGTGTCACCAGGAGGCCGAACAAGAAGAAGAGGGAACAGGTGTCCGGAGGTTGGTGTCACGTGCAATCGATTGACTGATTGATTGATTGTTTGATTAATGATTGATTGATTGATTAGTTGTTTGATCAGAGGTTGTTTGTTGCACACTCTTGTTGAGTCATGGTTGTAGTTACCAAATGATTGCCTTAGCATAATAATAATATTTAAAAAGAATAGCTATCAAAATAATTATGTTCATAAATAATAAATAAAAAATAATAATAAATATTATTAATAAAAATCCATTCCCAAGACACGAAACCATCCGTCCACGAAATTCCCGCCATTTTGCAGACAGTTCCAACGGGAAGTCGTTTGACGTCTGCTGCGTCAGCAGGAAGCCGAACAAGAAGCAGTCCGGCTCCAAAAGCAAGGACAAGAGTTCGGGAAGTAGGTCGTAGGTCGGCAAAGGGGGTCAGAGGTCACGACCCTGCCCCGGTTCCCTGCCCCTGTATTTAATTTTAACCCATCAGGCTGATTGCAGGTTGTTGTTATGAATGTTGTTGTCGTTGTTATCGTTGTTGTTGTTATTATTTTTTCCCCAAATTAATTATTCAACAAGTAAGCAACGATTATCATGCAAAAAGGTGCTTCGAATATGCTAATATATGCGTAGTAGGAGGAGCCGCTTGCTTTGACGGACATCTTTTTTTTTTAGGCTTTCGGATTTGGCGTTAAAGGAGACGTTAGGACGAGTATTTTTTACCTCCCTCCACATGAATATGCAAATCGAGCTCATTAACATGCGCGAGGCATGCTAGATCGTCTTTCGAATCTTCCTTGCTTTTTTTATTCTCCGAGATGGTCATCATTATCATCACCGCCATCGTCATCATCATTGGAAAAGTTTAGGATCGATCATCTGTGTTGATTGCCTACGTGCAAATTATGATGAGTTGATAAATGTGATGATGATGACGATGATAATAATAATAATGATCATGCTAATGAAGAAAAGGATGATGATGACGATGATGATATTGATGATGATGACAACTAATTTTTCAAATGACTGCTCTAGGATCCAACATGAGGTCAGCAACACCTTCAAGCAATCAAACCAATACCTACTAGCTAAGAATACAATAATGCTCCACCACCACCACCACCACCACCACCACCAGCAGCAGCTCATTAACATAATTAAGTTATTATAATTATAAAATTGCAAACACAGGACACAACCCAGTTCGGTTTTTTGTTCATTTTACGGGACATCATAATTAAAATTTAATTAAGAATTTATTAAAAGATCCTTGTTAACAAAATCAATCATGTAACCATGGTAGCCATGATCAATCAGTTCTGTTGATAGATCAATGTATATATATATATATATATATCATCTTATCGATTCAAAATCCAATCAATTGCGTCCTTATTTATTTATTTATTCATTCATTCGATGGAATTAATTAATTTATTTATTTATTTATTCATTCGATGGAATTAATTAATTTATTAATTAATTAATTTATTTATTTATTCATTCGATGGAGCACTTGAGCCGTCATAGGTCGCCCATGCTCATCTGAATCTTCATTCGAAGCTCACAGCTTGCTTGCTTGCAAAAAAAAAAATGAAAACAAAACACGGAGGTCGGAGACCTGAGAAAAAGTAGGCGGGTTTTGTCGCGTTGATGCGGCAACGGGTTTCGCTTTGTCTTTCTTCGTTTCTTCTTTGCGTTTCCTGCCGTCGTTCGTGGCGTCTGCTCGGAAAACAAAAGGAAAGAATGGATTTTCTAGTCATCCGAAAAGTTACCTTTTGAAGCATCATCTGTTGTTGTTTTTATTGTCATTGTTGTTGTTGTTGTTGCTGATGTTGTTGCCAACGTTCATGATTTGTATAAACTTGCGTATTTTGAACATTCTTCAGTGACAAGAACCAAGGGAATTTATTTTTATTTTGTGGTTTGATTTCATATAATTACAAGCAATTATTGAAAATAGTTTATAATAATAATTAATAATAATTGAGTATTGAACATTTGTAATAGTTAAGTAATAAGCTAATGCTTAATGTGCCCAATGCTTCTGCATCGTCGTCTGATCGGTTTTACTCCTTCGTTATGGCCTTCCTTCGTGCCAGGAAATCATCCTCGTTGACAATTCGCCGCTTGCATCGCATGGAAAAGCAGTTCCGGTTGGTCAGGTTTTGTTGGAATGGCCAGAAGAAGCATCTTAGTGCCCTAACCTTAACCCTAACCCATAAACTTAACCCTAACTTTAACCCTAACCTTAACCTGACCCCTAACCCTAATCTTGTTACCCATCGCCATAACCCTAACCTTTACCTGAACCTTTACCCTACTTTTGTTACCCATAGCCCTAACCTTAACCCTAACCCATAAACTTAACCTTGACCTTAACCCTAACTTTAACCCTAACCTTAACCCTAACCCTACTCTTGTTACCCATAGCCCTAACCTTAACCCTAACTTTAACCCTAACCTTAACCTTAACCCTAACCCTACTCTTGTTACCCATAGCCCTAACCCTATGCCTAATATTGGCATTTTGTAGATAAAGCTTTGCTGACCGGTCGAGCCAGTTTGACTTTGCGTTTTGATCCTCTCCTTCTTCCGTCTGCTCCTAGGTTCAATCGGTTCATTGAGTGTCTTTGGTTCGCCTCTCGGGCCCGCAAACGTGGCTACAAATGTTTTGCTTTCTCAGATCCTCGTAGCATTTAAAATTTGAATCGTTTCAAAAACGTTTTGTGTGCCTGTCGAAGTAATCATTGAAAGTCTTTTTTGTTTTTGCTGGTCAACTCATCATTCATTCTTCTCCTTCATTGTTGCATCACCGTCATCGTTGTCGTCATCATCATCATCACCACCGTCATCATTATCATAATCACCCTTACAGACCGGATTGGTTTCTTCAGGGGTCTCCGACGACGTGCGGCAATAAGAACATGCTCAGCTTTGAACGATTTTCCGTCATTTAAATTTTCAATTCTTTTTAATTCTTAATAATTCTACCAACAATTTTTTTGTTTTGTAATTCTGAATATTAATTCTTTTCCATGCATGGCTTTAGAACCTTTCTTGTTGCAGCAAAATGTAACATTTGCTTCTATGTTTGCTTTATGTATGTTTGCTTGTATGTTTGCTTGTATGTTTGCTTGTACCTTTGTCTGCCAATTGTACATCTAAGCGTCTGCTTGTCCTTTTTTTTTTAGAATTTAGTCGACTTTTTGAAAGGTCAAAGGTCATTTTGACCCGGCTTCGACGGGGTTGCCGTGGCGATCTCGTTCATCGTGTCTGCAGTTCGTTTTTATGGAATTTTATTCATTTTTATTTAATTTATTTCAAATGTTTCACTGTTTGTTTTCTATTTAATTTTGTTTCTGTCAGTTTGTTCACGTCTGCTTCATTTTTGCTTCTTCTTTTTCTTCATCTTATTTATTATTATTATTATTATTGTTGTTATTATTATTATAGTTATTGTTATTTATTATTATTGTTATATATTATTATTTTAATTTGTTCGCTTCCTGCATTTCTCTGTAGCAAGAGTTCCTGAATTTTGAACGGTCGGACATCGTCTTTGAATTGATTTCCAAAATATATTTTTTTCAGCAACCAAAGACATCGCATGGTTGTCTTTGTTTTTTTGAGACCGGTTTTCTGTCTCAGGTGTCCAGTTTTCCAGTCTTTGTTTTTGTTTTGTTTTTAAATCCCTTTTTGCTTCGTTCTTTGTTGCCTCAGACTTCATTTTGAGTGGATGATTGTTGTCAGACACTCGGTTTGATGTTGACCGATTGATCGATCGATCGATTGATTGATTGATTGATTGATTGATTGATTGTTGGTTATAATCCCTGTCCTGACCATTTAAAAAGGTTTGTTGCTTTTATTTTGGATTATTCAGTTTATCCAACTGTTGTTGTTTCTATGTTGTTTATGTTGACGTTTATTAATTTCTTTTATTTTTTTTACTTAAATTATTGTTACCATAATTTTAAAAACTTTTTATCGTTATTATTATTATTATTATTATTAATGTATTATCATTTTAATTCCTTTTAACTGCACTATCGTCGTACATTCCTCACGATCGTTGGTTTGCCTCGATTCTCCTTTCGCCGATCTTCCACTCTTCTTTCCTTCCTTCCTTCCTTCCTTCGTTCACCTGACATCACCCGATACCTTCGAACCGTCCTATAGCCCACCTACCCCCCCAAACCACCCCTCAACCCCCTCTCTGTTGGTGTCCAAAGCTCAGGAGAGGATTTCAAAAGAAGGGAGAAGATCGCCATGTTTCGCGCGCCGGAAGTTTTTCTATCGTCTGCTTTGCTCGCGCCTCGAACGAACCACCTTAGTATGTCTCCTCCTTCTTCTTCTTCTTGTTAGGCGAGAATCATGCCTTTCGTTAATTCTTTTAATTCGTTGTAAATCGAACTCGGCCGTGGTCGAACAGTACCTCCGAGGTGTTGTTGTTGTTGTTATTGTTGTTGATGTAGGCATTTATGTAGCGCGAAACTTAAAGTAACAAGCTCCCAGGAAGGCTCACATCGAACCTGCGTGCTACCAGTGGACCATCAAAGTTGTTAATAAGGTGTAAACAATAGATTATGCAGAACTAACGAGGCGGAATACCATAGTATAAGATGGCCCCTAATCCAAAGAAAGCATTGATTCTGGTATTTGATTCTGATATTTGTTCCTGGACTTTTCAGTTCAACTACCTCTAGTTAGTAGCTAACTAGTTAACTAGACTGGTAGGTGGATAGTTCAGTTATACAGCAACTAGTTAAAGAGAACTGAATGCCCCATGCTTTCCCTACCCATGTAATCAATTATTTGTGAAATGGGGGCATGGAAGACCCATGGATTTTTATTTTTGACCTGTTGAGGGAGACATCTGTCGACTGAATTTTATTTTCAGAGATCCAATGGCGAGGTCGACGAGTGCTTTGCACCACCGGACGTCCGAACGATGAATGGAATGATAGACGTTCAAATCACTGGTTAATTAAATCAATTGAAAACATATGATAAGGACAATGATAATAACAACAACCACAACAATAATAATAATAATAATAACAATAGAGATAACAGTAATAGAATACCAAACCGAATAACAAGTGATTGATTAAGTGATTATTATTATTATTAATATTAATTAAAATATTTAATATATGAATTTAATTTATATCATAATTTATATTTATATAATATGTAAATTTATAATAATATTTAATTATATAATAATATTATTAATAAAAAACACTTTTAAAGGACAATGTTAACAACCACAACAACAATAATAATAATAATAGAGATAACAGTGATAGAATACCAAACCGAATAACAAGTGATTGATTAAGTGATTATTATTATTATTAATATTAATTAAAATATTTAATATATGAATTTAATTTATATCATAATTTATATTTATATAATATGTAAATTTATAATAATATTTAATTATATAATAATATTATTAATAAAAAACACTTTTAAAGGACAATGTTAACAACCACAACAACAATAATAATAATAATAGAGATAACAGTGATAGAATACCAAACCGAATAACAAGTGATTGATTAAGTGATTATTATTATTATTAATATTAATTAAAATATTTAATATATGAATTTAATTTATATCATAATTTATATTTATATAATATGTAAATTTATAATAATATTTAATTATAATTATATAATAATATTATTAATAAAAAACACTTTTAAAGGACAATGTTAACAACCACAACAACAATAATAATAATAATAATAGAGATAACAGTGATAGAATACCAAACCGAATAACAAGTGATTGATTAAGTGATTATTATTATTATTAATATTAATTAAAATATTTAATATATGAATTTAATTATAATATATAATAATAATGATTAATTACAATATTAATTAATAATAAATAACTTTTAAAGTTATATAAGCAGAACAAATTAACTTCAACAACATCTTCCAACAAAGCCAATCATCAAAGCCTTCGTCGTCGTCGTCCTCCTCGATTTTGAAATCTTTTTGAAAGACTTTTTGCTGGCATTTTGTGCAAAAAACCGTCAAAAAGTCGAATTAATGTCAGTTTTCATCGCCATAAAAGAGAGATAAAAAAAAAGAGGAAATGAATTCTGAACGAGTGAGAAACCAAAAAAAAATATAAAATAATTTATTTATTTATTATCTTTATTTATTAATGTTTATTAATTTATTTATATATAAGTGAATTTTTTTTAATTTATGAATTTATTTTTTATTTATTAATATTTATTAGTTATTTAAAAAAATAAATTGGCAATTCGATTTATAAATACCAAAAGGATAAAAAAAAAGCCTTTTTAAAATCCTGGCAATACCCAATAAATCATTATCATCACTAGCATCAGAGCATCTAAGCTATGCAGACAATTGTACAACAAGGATTCCAAGTACATGGGAGGGTGTGGGGTGAGTGGGTGGAAAGGGGGGGTGGAATGGGGGGGGGGGGTTGAAAGTCATAGTCGTGGTCATCATCATCATCATCATCACCGTCACTGTAATCATCATGCGATCTTCGAGACAAGTACTTTGCAGAGGGTTAGGGTTAGGGTTAGGGGATCATCAGGGGATGATGATTGATGGTGGTGACCAGGGAGACGGATTTCGGGTGAAATTACTTTTTAACTTTGTGATTAAAATCTCACTGAATGATGATGATGATGATACTGATGTTGATGATGATGTTGAGGATGATGATGACGATGATGAGGATGATGATGACGACGACGTTGATGACGAACACGAACTGAATATGAATTTGATTTTGTGGCTTAAAGACAAAAAAGTCAAAGAAATGAAAACATGAACAAAGTGAATATTTTTCAAAATTTATAATTACTGTAAAATATGATAAAAAAAAAAAAAAATTTCGATTGTCAAAGATAATAAGATTAAAAAAGATTAAAAAAATTTAAAATAATAAAATTAATAAATTTAAAAATAATCAAATTAATCAAATATATAGCTTAGCAGTTTAAATACCGATACAAACGAAAAAAAAAATACCAACTACAAACAAGGATGTCGTCCCAAAACGATTGTCGCGCTTGATACAACAACAACAACAACAACAAGATACAAAGCAATAAATACTATCGACGCGCTTCATTGAATCTAATCGAAAAAGTCAACGGAAAACAAGTCAGAATGCCAAACTCAATCTCATAGTATATCGTCATCATCATCATCATCATCACGATCATCTTCATTATCTCCTTCATCATCATCATCATCACCGTCACTATAATCATCACCACCATCATCTTTCTACATAAGGAATATCACAACTATAAGATGCCCCCCTGGCATTGTTCAGACTGAAACACCACACGATAACCATAACAACAACAACAATCATCATCGTCGTCGTCTTCATCTTCTTCTTAAACATCTCCATCATCTTCTTCCTCTTCATCCTCCTCACCATCATCATCATCATCCTCATCATTAGTGGTCTCCATCATCGTCGTCGTCTTCATCTTCTTAAACATCTCCATCATCTTCTTCCTCTTCATCCTCATCATCATCATGGTCTCCATCATCGTCGTCGTCTTCCTCCTCATCCTCATCCTCATCATCGTCATCATCATCATCTTCTTCCTCTTCATCCTCATCATCATCATCATCATCATCATCATCAGACGTTCTCCTGGAGCTTCTGGAAGTCGTCGACGGACAGCGGAGGCGACGTGCAGACGAATCGAAAGCAGGACTTGCAGACGGGGACCCCCTTCCCGTCCAGGTGTCCGGGCAGGTGAGTGTACCTGTCGATGCACCGGGTGCAGTAGACCTCCCCGCAGCTCCAGCAGTGGTTCTGGGATGGTTGGAGGATAATTTATTAATTAATTATTATTTATTTAATTATTCCTAATTAATTATTCATTAGGGTCGTTCAGCCATTGGTCGTTTACGTATCATTTTTGGCCATTGGTTGTTTATGTATATTGTTGTTGTTTTCTCTTTTTAATTTCAAATGATTACAAATATTTTATTTATTTTATAAATCATTAATTAATTAATTAATTAATTTGTTTTTTAAAATAACTTAACTTAAAATTAAAAGTTTATAAGTCTCGGAGGTTCCTAAAAAACTCATTATACATTATAATTTCTGCAACAATTAATGTATAATAATAATAATAATAATAATAATTAATAATAATAATAATAATTAATAATTAATAATAATAATAATAAAACACATCCATAATAATAACAGTGGCAGACCTTCATGCTGTGCTGTTCAAAGGGCATGGCACACGAACAGCTCGTGGCTCCCCTGAGACTCTTCCAATCCAAAGCCACGGAGTTCAACTCCACGAGGAGGACGTCCAGCGGAACCGTTTCCGCCTCCGTCGTCCGCTTCCCGGAATCCTCGAAGTCCCTCCTCCTCTCGGCCTGCGGCAGGAGTCCGGACAGCCTCTTGCGATCCGTCAGGGATCCTATGACCTCCGTCCGTCCGTCCGTCTCTTTCGAGACGAGGTGAAGGTCGCCGATCTTCTCGAGAACGGAGCGTCTCTCCGGATCCACGAAGAAGGAGCGGAAGTCGACGGAGTCGGAGGAGCTGATGTGCTGAAGCGTGCGCTCCATCGATTCCTCGGAAAACTTGTAGCCCAGGGCCGACCACAGGGCTGATATTCTCTGCAAAAAGGGGAATGGTTAGGGTGAGTATCGACTGCATTGATGGGATGACAAGAGGTCTGCTAGATGCAACCATAACTATTGCTCTGCAGACATTAGATGTTTATTATTGATGCCATTGTCATCATTGATTATTGATTAAATCATCATCATCACCACCACCATCATCATCATCATCATCATCACCACCTTTAATTCACTCCTCTTCTTCATCATCATAACCACCATCACCATTATCATCATCATCATCATCATCATCATCACCACCACCACTATCATCATCATCACAACCACCTTTTCCAGCAGCCTCCTGTGGCTCTCCAGCGACTCCGTGTGGTCCTTGAGGGAGTGAATGATGTCCGTGATGCACTCGCGAGGGTGGATTCCATTCTCGTAACGGCAGTACATGGCCCTCCACAGTCTGACGGGCGATTGCAATGATGATGATGATTATTATTATTATTACTATTATTATTATTGATTATCCCAATTATTGTTATTATTAACAATATCCCGATTAATAATAATAATAATAATAATAATAACAATTATAATAATATCAACAACAACGTAATGTCAGCATATATTATTATTAATATTATTATTATTATTATTATTATTATTATTATCATCGTAATTATATTATTATAATTATCGTCATCAGTGCCATGTCAACGCCCACCTGATGCTCTGCGGGTTGGTGACTGGCACGATGACGGGCATTGAAACCTCGAGGTTCTTCTTGTGAAACGGATTCGAAAAGTCCCGGGTGTACTTGGACACGTAGCCCCACAGGGAATAGGTCCTCTCCTTCAGCCTGAAGGGTGTTGGGTGGTGGAGAATGAGTGATTGAAGAGTTGACCATACCACCACCACCACCACCACCACCATAATCATTGTTGCCATCATAATCATCATCATAACCATAACCTTCACCTTCATCACCCTCATCGTCATCACCATCATCATCATCATCGTCGTCGTCATCATCATAACCACCATATTCATCATCATCATCATCATCATCATAACCACCATAAGCATCATCATCATCGTCGTCGTCATCACCATATTTATCATCATCATAACCACCATAATCATCATCACCATCGTCGTCGTCATCATCACCACTACCTGAGGTCGATCCTGTCCTTCTCGCAGCAGCCAATGAAGGTGCCGAACTGGCAGCTGTAGACGTGGTCGTGGATCATCATCAGGAACCTCTCGTTGAACTCGAACGACCTCGGGAACTGCTGCTTCAACTGCCAGACGCAGTCCAGGAATTGGGTGAAGATGGGGGAAGTCTGGGTGGGTAGGATTAGGTGGGTGGTAAGTGGTGGTTATATTATTATAATTATTAATATTATTGTCATTTTATTATTATTATTATTAATATTATTCTTAATATTATTGTCATTTTATTATTATTATTATTATTATTATTATTATTATTATTATTATTATTAATAATACCTTTGATTGACTTCCTATTGTCATTACCATTGTGAATAATACTATACCCCCCCACCACCAACACCAACACCAACCTCTTTGGGGTCCGTGGCCCTGGTGTAGCCACACCTTTCGGTGAATTTGTGCCCGAAGGCCAACCAGTCTTTCTCTATGAGGGCCTGTTTGGAATGGAATAATAAATTAATAAAGTATCTTAAGTATGACAGGACTTAATGAGGTTATGGAAGTATGGTATGGTATAGTTATATATAGTTATGTATAGTTATATACAGTTATCTATAGCTAAGTGTATAGTTATGGAACTATGTATAGCGACATGTATTAATGTATGTATGTTTGTATAGTGTATTGTATATTGAATAATAAATTAATAATATGTCTGATGGCAAGACTTAATGAGATTATGGAACTGTACAATGATATGTATTAATATCATGGTATGTATGTATTGCAACCAAATAATTATGGCAAGACTTAATGAGGTTATGGAACAATGCATTAATGACACAGCATGTCATGGCATGCATTGCCTGGTCACAATGCATTGCATGAATGCCCCTACAAGTTGCAAAAGCATTGCACTTCTGTACTTCACCAAGCAGTTTCTATGTCATCAAAGGAGCATTTTAAGGATTACATGGTTGCAGAGATCCAAACATGTTCAGAGAATCAGAATCAGATCTCAGTAACACCCTCTAGTAACACTAACTAGCTTAATACTAATCATAACTAACCAGAGCTAATCGTAACTAATCATGTCTGGCCATAACTGGCAAGACTATACAAGAAGAGTTTTCGTAAACAAAATGTCCACCTTCCTCTCTCAAAAAAAAAAAAAAACAAATTGAAGATAAATCTTGTTACAACTGGTTACAATCATAGCTAATATTATATTATAAACGTCGTCAGGCCACGTATCGTTAACAATCAGTTTATTTATTTATTTATTAAATAATATTTTTATAAATAATATATTTATTTAATTAATTATATATTATATTATATTTTTATTATTTATATAATAATATATTTATTGAATAATAAAGTTATCGAAAAGTTACTGTCCGATTGCAATGCGTGCGTGCCGAGACGTTAATACACGGATGGATTAACACGTGCCGCATTAACGATGGTAATTATGTTATATATATATATATATATATTTATATTTTAAATATATATTTAGGACAATTATTTTTTTATTTTTTTTTTAGAGTTTATGAGTTTATTGAACAAACAGTTATATACAATTATATTAATATAAATATATACAATATATATCAATACACCATTAATTAAATTTATTATTTAAATATATATATATTATAATGGATGCAATAATAACAACTAACAACATAATAACGACAGCAATCAATATCATCACTTTACGACACGCGCATCATCACAACAGCGCACCTGGAATCCCCCGATGGTCCTGTAGTAAGGATCCAACATCAACGAGGACAGCGAAGTCACCTGTGCCGTCCTGTCCCAACCGTCGCTGCAGTGGACGATGACGCTGATGTTGTCCTGGATTGCCTGCAGATGGCAGTAGTAGTGGTGGTGGTGATGATGATGATGGTGGTGGTGGTAGTGATAATGATTATGATTATGATGACGATGATGATGATGTGGTGGGTGGAATTGAATACGAATGAACATTCTTGAAAGAGGAGCATAGGGCATAAACAGGATGGATAGATGGTGGTAGTGATAATGATTATGATGACGATGATGGAGATGATGATGTTGATGGTGGTAGTGATAATGATGATGATTATGATGACGGTGATGTTGATGGTGTTAGTGATAACGATGATGATTATGAGGTGGTGGTGGGTGGAATTGGATACAAATGAACATTTTGAAAAAGGAGCACAGGACATGAACAGGATGGATGGATGGATGGATGGTGGGTGGGTGGATGGCAGATGTGCAGGGTGAATTTTTTTTTATAACATTCATTATTATAAATTAAATTATCCACAGAATGATAGATGGCATACGAGAGAATGAATAAAACATCTGGAACGAGCTCGTAAATCGTTTAATGAATCCTGGTGACATCCGGAGGCAGCTGATGCGGATGAACTGGACGGAGCAAGCGATTTATTTTCCATGACTCATTGGAATGCGACCATCCATCCATTAGTCCTTCCATCCATCCATTGGCCCATCAATCCGTCCGTCAGTCTACCCATCCATCCATTAGACCTTCCATCCATCCATTAGTCCATCCGTCCGTCCGACTGTCCACCCATCCATCCATCCATCCATCCAACTATTCACAGTGAAGTCACAAGAGAATGACTATTGTTAATAGAAAGCTATCATTTTATTATCATTTACCAAAATTGTCTTTATCATCACCATCACCACCATCTTCGTCATCATCATCATCATCATCACCACCATCGTCGTCGTCATCATCACCATCATCATCGTCGTTACCTTGGCAACGAAAACTGAAGTGTCGATGATGGACTTGATGTGCCTCAGCCAACCAGACGACTCCAGACCTCCCAGGAAGGCGGACATGGAGGGGTTCTGCATCTCGCAGACTGGATGGAAGTGGAAAAGACGGAGGAGGAGGAGGAGGAAGGGAGGAAGAAAAACAAAAGCAAGAATTCAATTGTATTAAATTAATAAATAAAATTAGAATATTATTATAAATATTATTCAATATTAAACTAATATTAATAAAGGTTTATTATTGATTATTATCATAAATATGCAACTAGTAACATTGAGAACAGAGCTAGAAATCTGTGGCTAGCCAACGGGGATAAACAGCTGGCTGGCTGGCCATCTAGACAATCATAATTTTCATAGCTGTTGACCATGGATGACGATGATTAGGACGATGATGATGGTGGTGACAGTGGTGATTATGATGATGATGGCGATAGTGATGGTGATGACGACAACGACGATGATGATGTTTACCTTCGACCAGCTTCTGCAGACTTGACCTGACGACGTGTATGTTCTCGATGCTGCAGAAGTGGAATTTGACGTTTGAATAAAAGGACTCGCTCTCGTAGCCCTTTCCTGTTGCCCTGTTGGCCAGGGCGTTTATCTGGGGTGTCAAAAGTGAGGTTATATGGGGTGCGTTATTGTTGTTATTATTACTCTTATCAAAATTGTTGTCTTTATTACTATCATTATTATTGTTATCATCATCACAATCACTACCACCACCACCACTACTACCATCACTATCATCATCATCATCGTCGTCATCATCATCATCATTATTATTATTATTATTATTATTATTATTGTTATTATTAATATGTTAATATTATTATTACTCTTATCAAAATGGTTGTCTTTATTATTATCATTATTATTATTACTATTAATATTAATATTATTATTATTATTATTATTATTATTATTGCCTTTATTTGTTGTTGTTTGTAACTAATATAATGCATAATTAGTTTATGGAAATGCCTAATCACGTTCCTATTTGACCGAGTTTAATATTCTCCGCAATAAACTTTTAAATCCACTTCCTCTCGTAACTCGGAGGTCGTTAGGTTCGTTCCCGAAGCATAAAAAACATAAAAAATTCCCTTGGGTGGAATAAAAGCTTTTTAAAAGCATCAATTTATTTATTTATTTATTTTTATTTATTTTTTATTTATTTTTTTACTTTAAATGTTTAAATGCATTTTTTATGGCCTGGAAAAAAGGTTTGTAATGCATTTTTTTTTTGCAATGGCTGCTCAGTATTAAGTTGTGATAAGTAATGACCATGATGATGATGATGATAATGATGATGATGAGGACTATGATGGTGGTGGTGATGATGATGATGATGATGATGATGATGATGATGATGAAGACGATGATGATGGTGGTGGTGATGATGATGATGATGATGATGAAGACGGTGATATGTGTATATGACATAGAATTAACAGCTGATACATGATTGGGGACCATCAAGCAAACTAATACCCAATCACTGCCAATCAACTGATCATAAGACAATCAATCACCCAACCAACCATCCATCCATCCATCCATCCAGTCAATGAGATAACCAATCAATCAATCAATCAATCAATCAATCAATCAATCAAACTATCAACCAACCCTGGGTCTCGTATCAACGACAAAGATGAACTTAGACGAGGGATTGGACTTCCTGATGGCCTGAAACAGTGACTCATCCTCCAAGCATCGGGCACTGAACCCTGCCAGTGGCTGACTGCACCTACAGATCGAGGCCTGCCATTGGATACGAATAGATTAGTCACGTGGCTAGGCAACTATATTAATTACCATAATTAATTCATAGATAATAATAATAATAATAACAATAAAAATAATAATTGCCTGAGGTCTCTGGATGAGACTTGGCTTACTAACCAGTCGACTGAGACTGAATTTGAATAAATATAATAATAATAGTAACAATAATAATAATAAATATAATAATAATAATAATCTCAAGGAATTGCAACAGCAAGGGGGAAACCCATCATCGTACGAACTCACCTGGTTAAACCTATGCAGGTAGGACAATACAGGTAGTCTGCCTCTGCTCCTAAACTTGGCACTGCTGATGAGCATTGGAGTTGATGATGTGGCAGGTACGAACAGGTGCTTTGGGTAGGTGTCACAGAGCTGGGGAGGTGGTGATGATGATGATGATGAGTGACGATGATGGTGATTGAAAGATGTAGGTTGTTTGTTAGAATCAAGTCCCAAGTAAATGGTGTGTTTAGATTTATACCTAGATTATGTTGATATGTTGGGGTTTGGAACTATATGAATAGACCAAGAGTATGCAAGGTGTGCTTTTAGGTTTGTTTCAGTTGGTCTGTTAGAGTTTAGCGGCATATATATATCTGTTAGAGTTTAGAGCTATATAAATGGCCCATAGTATGCAAAAACAGTGTATCCTGGACTTTTCCAGAACATGGAATATAAATGAAGTGTTCATCAACACCATCATTATCACCATCATCATCACCACCACCAATATCATCATCATCACCATCATCATCATCACCATCACCATCATCATCACCATCATCATCATCATCATCATCATCGTCATCAGCATCATCATCATCACCATCATCACCATCATCATCATCATCATCACCTCGTACTCCTTGTTGATGTTACTGAGACTCCAGTTCTCGTTGGGCACTCCCATCCTGAGATATTCCGACTGGAGATCATAAATGTCCCATCCTTCCTTCTTCTTGCTCGGATCATTCCCTGTGTAGCTGAAGGCGTACAACTCTTCCAGGTTGGCTGGAAATAGATAGGAGGAATTTAAATTTAAATTTTAAAAAAAATTATTAATTTTGAAATATTTTTAATTATCAATATTTATTATTATTAATAATATTTATTATTAACGACAATCATAATTAACTAATAATAATAATAATAATTAATAATAATAATAATAACAATAATGATGATGATGACGACGACGATGGCGTTGCTCTTAATGTTTTAGCTGCTTTTAGATGGCAAATAATCCAATCCTATGTGGACATCAGGCACTCATCTCGTATCAAACACCCCACACGATGAACTGCCCACGGGTTGGGGAATCTCTGGGGGTTTTCGCAGCCTCCCCCTTCTTAAGTTCAAAAGGTCAACAAAACC
>CM067529.1:11880000-11882500 GCA_034509925.1 Hirudinaria manillensis | reverse complement strand
GTAGAAAATAATTAAGATGACCCTGTTGAATAATTTATCAAGGTGCACGTGATTGGCCCATTCCTGTTAGGTGTGACGGACTGCATGAGGGCTGAAGGGATACAAGTATTGGCCTAATTACCCTTGACCTTAGGGTAGGGGTAATTATATAGGGCTCAACGTGGTTGCAACTATATAGCCGTATAATATTTACAATTATATATAATATTACCACAATAAAGGTGTTATCATTACCCATACTACATGTACCCATACCACATATACATCATCAGTAGTTTCATTAAACAGTCAGCTATAAATTATGAGAATCAGTTATATCTGCTTATCTACTCTCTAACGACCCAAACCTGTACTGGGCCGCATAAATTCTCTGAGTGGCCCAGACGGGGCGGGCCACGTTCGCCTCGTAAACAAGAGGCTCGCTTGATGTTTATTTCTTCTTCTTCCTCTTCCTCCTCATCTTTCCAGCAACACCGGGTTGGAATTTATTGAACGCCCGTCCGAAGCATCGTTAGTCACAAGGAAAGCTCAGCATCACAATCAGGAGCAAGAAGGGTGGTGAGCTTCAGAAATGGAAGCGAGCCCGAATCCATCGGGTCGAGTGGAGGGGTAGGGTAAAAAAATCTTGACCCCGGGTCAACCTCTGATACCCTACCAACTGTACCCTTCTGTTCATTCTTCTTCTCTCTCTCTCTCTCTCTCTCTCTCTCTTTGTTTATGGGACCAGACCACCCACTTTTATCACGGCTTCCTTTATTTACATATTTTTTCTTTCATCTCTTAGGATGGTCCGAATATCCGCAATTGTTTTTTTTTCCATTTGAATGATTTTTATAGCGCCTTTTTCTGCTCATCTAACCCCACGCTAAGGCCGTAAATATGTCTTGGGCAACCATTCAAGAACTCTTGTGCAATGCATTCACATGCGATGCATTCACGTGCGATGCATGCATGCACAGGATATGATGCAATAGTAGATCTTTAGAATCTTCTCATGCACCTAGGTGGAAATATATTGTCGGGACGTGAAGGCGATCCTTAATCGAATTGCCGTTTGTTTATTCCAGTAGCGGCCCCTACCCTAGGGTGCTCCCTGAAGGTGAGGATAGGGACATGACGCATGACGACCGTTGCTATGGACGCCAAACTGATGAATGCTACCCTCTGTCCGGTTGATGGAAACATACATAATAGATGATTGTTGATTTTCAAACGTTTCATCTAACTCTTGCATTAAAACTGTTCCAATCTTCTTCTCTTCGTGAATATTAAATAATTATTTACTTAAATTGGAAATTAACCGAAGAATTTGAAAAACAAAATTAAATTCAAATTATTTCTTTCTCTACAATTACAATGTCTTATTATTATTATTATTATTATTATTATTATTATTATTATTGTCATTATTATTATTATTATTATTATTATTATTATTATTGTCATTATTATTATTATTATTATTATTATTATTTATTTTTATGTTAAAGGAAAACGTCAGGTCTAGGAATAGAGCAGCCATAAAAGTAATTTGCGCAGGCCAAACATGATGACATCATATTTACTTGCACGCGATACTATTTTCCAGCCAAAATGTAAATATTAAAAATAATAGAACCCAACCCCCCACCCACCGTCCATCCGTCCATCCATCCATCCATCCATCCATCCATCCATCCATCCATCCATCCAATTAAATTAATTATTAAAAATAATTTTCAAATAAAAATGAAACTAAAAGTGAAACTAAATGCAACGCCATCCAAGACCTTCTTGACAAACTCATCTTGGCAAAGAAAAAAAAATAAAAAATAAAAAAACTTAAAAAATAAAAACGAAAGTAAATAAGAAAATAGTTTGAAGGAATTGCTTCGTAAATCAATTTATTTCTAATTTTAAATGCCGTTCTGCAATGCCAGAAGCAATTTGAAAGTTTCCCGACCGACATCCTTCTTTGTAAAAGCCAACAAAGAGGACGAAAAGACCGAGACTAGTACCAAAAAAAAAAGTACTTGACAAAGTACAGGAAGGCTTATCAGCTCCCACCTCATTTTTCCACTTAATGGTCTATTGGCGTGCCATTAAATACGGAGTACTGGTGATGGAAGGACTAGGAGTTCAAAGCAAGAGTTGTTGCTGTTGTTGCTATTGTTGTTGCTATTGTTGTTGCTATTGTTGTTGCTATTGTTGTTGCTGTTGTTGTTGTTGTCCATAAATCTGCTACACCCTACTGCATCTACTGGTTTGCCATTAAATACAGAGTACTGGTGATGGAGAATCTAGGAGTTCAAAGCAAAAGTTGTTGTTGTTGCTGCTGTTATTGCTATTGTCGTTGTTGTTGTTGTTTACCAATGACCGATACATCACTAGATTATTAAAGCCCAGGCCCTGCAAGCCACTCCATTATTATGTAGGATCCATGTTGCCATCGGGAGAGCTGAACGTGTCATTAGGGCTGGCCACTAAATCATAGGAGGGGTAAAAAGGTCACAAAAAGCAT
>CM067529.1:11865000-11877500 GCA_034509925.1 Hirudinaria manillensis | reverse complement strand
CTTTCAAAGTTCCAAAGCAGAGCAATCCAAAATAAACGGCAATCATCATCATCATCATCATCATCATCATCATCACCAGCATCATCGTCGTCATCATAATCATCATCATCATCAGCATCAATGATCGTCGTCGTTATCATCATTATCATCGCACGAAAAATGGGATTCATTATAGTTCTACTGCTGATATCATTGCGTTGTGATGATTATGATTACGTACGATGATTATGATATTATATCTGAATACTTCTCAAGAACTAAATTTTAATTCTAAACTGATAAACATTAAAGAAAAAATAGAGGAAAAAAATCTCGGCCATCTTGGTCACGAATTGGAGTACAATTTGAGGACAACAGATCAGCCAATTAGCTCGTAACGCGACGAATTTATGAGGCGCTTCATTCACTTAAAATGACATCGCAGCTAACGAGGCTTTCCTCCTGATAATGATCCCACAGAGGCAAACATAGCAACAACCACTGTTGCAGTAATCTTGTTGTAGCGGCTCTGGTAATCCTCTTTTCACTTAAAAAAGTTATTCCATCATTCCTCATAGATCCAATCATCCATCCATCAAAGATCCGTCACCTGTCCATCCACCCTTCCGCCAAGTGACGTCGATTCTTTTTCTTTCCTTCCCGTGGGGCAAACCTTCGACCAACCTGATGAAGATTACTTTTTTTTTCTTTCCTACTGAAGGGGGGAATCTGCCCCGGGAATCGGACCGCGGGCGCACACACCCCTTTTTCCTTCACCCTTCTTACCTCACCCCCTCTCCCCTCCGACAGCCCGCTTAAAATGGAGTCCACGCTTCGCTTCCATCGTTCATCAATCAAGTCACCACTCAGGGATGGCAGGTGAATCATCATCGATTTCTTAATGTAATCGAATGCACAACGCCATCACAAGCTTTCCTTTCCATCATCGTCGTCGTCGTCATCATCATCATCGTCATCGTCGTAGTCGTCGTCATTCCTATCGACGATTTCATAATGAGAAGCCTTTCTGAAAATAAGCGTTGTTTCACAATGGCAAGGCAAACAACTCAACAGAAGCGAAACACAAACAGTCAAAGCCAAAGCCCAGGCGGGGGTATTGGTCTCGAGAATCAAAACTGTAGGCAATCAAAATACAAAAGCAAAGAGACGAGACGACAAGAAAAAGAAAGGAACAAAGACAAAATCTTGAAGAAAGCCTTTCAGAGGACGGACGCCGAAAAAAAAATTTATTATTATTATAATAACACAAAAGAACAACAAAACGCGATGATGCGTGGCTTTTCCAATGAATGCCTTCCATCCATTTTACGTGATGAGGTTTATAAATGGGGAAAGTAACTCATAATTAACAGATAATGATGCTTATGACTAACTCCGTAATGATAGGGACTGGTTATTATCAATTCTTATCATCCACCTCGACTGAGAGAGTAATCAACTCGTTTAAAAGCATACTGAGAGCATTAGCTGTTCAACCTCCGGCAGGAAATCCGGCCGTCATAAAAATTTTTTGTTTCATTTACTTTCGCGAATAAAGGAAAAAAGCTATTTTAAAATATATTCTTCAAAAAAACATTTTACATTTTAAAATCACGACGTGACGGAACGCTTCCTAATGCTTTGAGATACGCACAAAGGCACAAGATGCACTTAAAGAACATATAGTGCAATCCGCACTACCCTTTGAGGCAGACGGATATTATCCATACACCCGTAAGCCACTACCACTGGCGGATCTGGAACACGTTTGACGTGAAGCCAAAACTTGAGGGAGAGGGGAAATTTTGGGGGGTCTAGGTTCGGTGACCCGCCTCTCCCCAATCCGGATCCGCCAGAACCCACTACCCTGGGTAGTGTCCATCTCTATCCTACCCCTCTAAGCACCACCATCATCATCACCATCATCATCGTCGTCGTCATCCAAACAGACGCCAAACCTGCTTCTTGTTCTCGTCGAGGAAAACGAAGTCTGCTATCTGATTGACGAGATAATTCGACAGAGAGACCGGTAGATTGATCACGTCGGACAGATAGACTTCGCGCCTGAACTTCGTCAGTGCCGTCAAAATCATGTTGGCAGCTCCGTTGCCGTTGGCAACCAAGCATTTCCCTATGTCGGTAAGCAATTCCTGATCCCCTATGACCGATAACAGGCCCTCTCTGCTGGCCCTGGGTCCGCCCTGGGCAACGGCGTTATTGCTATTGTTGCTGTTGTTGTTTCGATCGTTAGTGCTTTTTGTGCTGTTGTCGTTCTTGTTATAATTGTTGTTGCTGTCGTTGCTGGTATCTTCGCCGTCTTTGGCAGTCTTCGAGTTGCCCGTGCCGCTACCTGTGCCAGACTGGATGTCGGAATAGAACTGCTTGCATCTCCCGATGACTCCGTCAACTACGGGAATCAGAGACTCCATGTTTTTCCTACCGGCGAACGTGTCTTCTCGACGAATGAAGAGAGGAGTCGAGAGGCGACGAGTCTCTTCTGATTGAGTTCCTCACACCAACGACGACAAGAATGAAACTGCATCCACGCTTGAGCAGACGCGAGCATCCAGGCAGAGTCGTCGTCATCCACCGATAGGCGCCTATAATGTCCATCTCTTTAACTCCAGGATCCGTCAGGATCTCTTTTTCTGCCTCTCCGGTTTATAATCATTCCCCTCCCCTTTTCTATGCCAATCTCTCTTTATATTGATTCCCTTTCCCCAGCGCTGGCTAGCCAGACATGCGCATAGGCGCGGCTCCTCCATCCGTCTAGCGGTCAAGGTTCCATCGCCCGATTTCGGCCTCAAATTAATTTATTTACGATCTTTTGTTTATGAATTTGAATTGTTTTTAATGTTGTTTTCTTTTCGAATTAGTTTGATAAAAATCTGTCAGTTTTCTGTCTTATCTTATTCAGGTATTATAAGGGAATCATGAAACCTTAATGCATCTCTTGAATCTACAGAACAGAATTGTCTCAAACAATTCAGGTGGACAATTCATCACTATATGAATGTCAAATAATTCACTCTAATTGAATAATTGCAATAATGATAAGCTCATATAATTGCCCTACAAGTTTGGTCCTTTAGTTATTTCATTCCTGGACAGATTATCTGAACAGATGATTACATTGTGCTTCCTATACAGAAATGCCTGCCTATGATCCAAAATTGAAATCCAAGATAATTATATGACAAAATACATAATTATGTTGCACTTTCATAAAATAATAATTGAAATTATGAGCACACAAATCTGACCCTTGTACAGTCAACCTAACCCTAACCCTAACCCCTAACCCTAATCCCTAACCCTAACCCTTGTTTGATTTTCTGTATATTGACAAAGGATCATAAATTAATTGAAACCAGCAAACTGAATCAAGAAATCAACAATCTTGTTTCAAAATTTAGTCGAAGACTGTCCAAATGGTTCCATTGAACTGTATGTAACCATAGATTTGTTTGCATAATTATCATAAAAGCATGACAATAAATGTGGGTAGCAAGGAAATCTTTTGTGTGATTAGATGCTGCCTTTACTAAAGAATTTACTGAGAAATTATGAAAACAACTGTCAAAATTAAGGAATAACAGTTTACCAAAGAATATTTTACCCTTAAAAATAGTTTTTACTAACTAACCTTGAATCAATACTTTTAAATTTAAAACTAAAATTCTTCAAAATGAAACTGATCTTATAGATTCTTGTCAACTATTGTCGAAAACAGCCTAAATAACTACTCTAAGGAAACCTGATTTAAGATACAATGCCTTTTAATTAATAAAACTCTGACGAGTTTTTAATGAATATTTTGTCTGTGGCTAATTGATTGATCTATTAACTAATGCATGTTTAACTAATGTAACCATCACAAGACTAAAATATTTATCACACCAGAAGACGTCTTTGGTTGCTTTGACATTACTATTAAAAATTTCAGCAATAATATTGTTGCTATTATAGACATATCCATATGATAACTACTTGGTTATAATTTTACTTGGGTACAAACCTTTGGGATGCGTATTTGATCCATCGCCTGCAACCTAAATAACCTTCACTTTATGATGTCAACAAAAAGCCAGACGACAACTACCCACCGACTCACAACCGGCTGACACCCACAAAATTAAGCCACCAATCAAAACATTAAAAGTAAACGAAGATTTCATTCATCAACAAATCTCGAAAATATTTTTTTTAAATTTAATTTAATAAAAAAAAATAAATATTATTTAAAAGAAAATTAATCATCTGGATACTAATCAATCTCGGACCTGTTCCGAGACCAAACCTTGAATCAACGCTACCAACGCATTCTCCTCAAACTACGCCGAAAATCTCTTCCATGGAAGCACATTCAACCCTCTGCACTCCCACGAATAAAAATTTGTCCACCATAAAATAATTATTTGACGACATAAAATTGCCAGTAGCATAATAATAATAATAATAATAATTCGGTTCGTTAGAGTGGCATATGTCCGGTGAACTTCAAGGCCACTGAGGGGGATGAGGATGACTTTCCCTGAAGAGGAAGTACTTCAGGGCGGAATGGAAGCCGGCTGCATTTATAGCATTATGCAAAGCCTAGCAGAAAATGGACATATCAAAGTTGAAAGTTAATTAATTTATTTATTTATTAACAAAATCACAAAAAACTGTCGAGTCAAATAAATCTTCAGATGTTCTGCAGCTTCCCCAATTGCTGAAAATAAACAATTATTACCTTTGACATTTATGCCTAAGAAGCTAGTAAGAAATTGAAGTGGATGCTGAAAACATATGACCACAAATCTATTTATATCATTAATTTACATAAAATTGAATACTAAATTAACTTGAAAATGTCAGAGAATTAATTAATAATAATAATAATTTAGAAAAAACAATTCACAGTCAAAGAGCAACAAATCAGTTAATCAGAAAACAGAAATATTGAAACAGCAAAGTCGTATTCACCTCCGTAGCGGCAATAATGTCCCTCCTACACCTCGCCAGAGGTTCAGAAAATCTTTCAATCTGTTGTTGTAAAAGTTTGATTTTCAATTCGAGAAAATCAAGAGCCTCTGGAATCGTGAGTTCAGCGAAGATTCCGAGACCAATGAGTACCGTGACTTTGCTCGTGTCGGGTCTGAAACGAAAATGAAATTCATTTTGTATATTTTGTAGCATGGTGGCACGATGTTTTTAATATAAATTCACTTTTAGGCAAAACATTAGACTCCATTTGAACTTACAATTAATTGTACTTGACAAAAACAAAACCAAAGAGGGTGAAATCATCCACTTTCAGTACTTCTTATCACTATTATCAAATATCACAACTTATCACCAGAAACGTGTTGAGCTAGCATTAAGAATGATTAACGATATACTAACATGTGTGCAGAACAGAAGGTGAGTTGACCACAGTCGACCCGAGTCGTCAGAGAGTTCAACTTGAGTTCCGATATGTTTTCCAGAGTATTCTTCAAGTTGAGATATTCATCCTGGACAGACTTGAAGGAATCCCTCTTTTCAACTAATAGCCTAAGACAAAAGTTTTAAAAAAATCTTTGTGTCCTCTTGTAAAAGTAAACTACATTTTTCTATCTTTCTGCACCGCTAGCAGGAAATCACAAAGTTGATTGTAAATAACTTACTTATAATTAGCAATAATCTTGTCGTTCAAGTGCTTTTCCCACTTTGAAATCAACTCAGGCACATCAACTACAGACATTTGTTTAGATGGACGTTAAAGAAGATTGACTGCAGTTGAAAACTGTTGTGAATAAGTTTGACATTCAAATAGTAATTTATTATTGAGCCAGATAAGCTATTTACACTTTCCGTAAAAAAAAAAAACATACGAATTGCAACAACTAAAAGTTGATTTAGGTGCGCTTTTCAAACCAAAGAATATTTAGGTATTGCACAAATAAATTAATGAAAATAAGTTTCGGTTCATATTTTACACAACCACAAAAAAAATAAAAATACAAGTCGATTATAAGTCGTTGTGGTTTATAAATGTAAACGTTGTCAACAAATAATGAGATTGTTCAGTTCTGAGAGAGTATGAAAATATTTTTATCGTTACTTTAAATTTTTTTTATTA
Organism: Hirudinaria manillensis; assembly: GCA_034509925.1. Taxonomy (NCBI): domain Eukaryota; kingdom Metazoa; phylum Annelida; class Clitellata; order Hirudinida; family Hirudinidae; genus Hirudinaria; species Hirudinaria manillensis. The sequence continues at coordinate 11,871,415 of CM067529.1, read as the reverse complement.
ATTTGAGATTATTGTATATTTGAAGTTTTAATAAGTTGTTTACACAATTATGGAAACCATAATTCGCAAAATCATTTAGAAATCAAAAGTAACGATTCGAATGTATTGAAAACAATTTTAACACCGATAATTACATTTTTAAAAGTTTATTCAATCTCTTTAATTTAATCAAGTAAATCGTTTCATATCCTCGACAATACGGATAAAGAAGGCTGTCCGCTGTCAAAGCACTTCTTCATCCATCTATTTCTAATATCGCGGATTTTTGACAAAAAGCATGAAGTCACAGACTCTGCAGATCAGCTGAGCACCTGGCTTGAAAGTACACTTTCCATTGCACTTCATGCAGTACAAGACACGTACTCCATTGTCACTGGGTGCCATGGCAACATTGTTTACGTTGGATTCTTTGTCCTGGCTTTGTTGAGACGAAGTGTTGGATGAGCGTTCCATTATTGTTTGTAATTCAAGAATCTTTGTTTGCTTTTTCTGAAACTTAAGGACTTAATGAAGGACTTTGAATTGTTCTGAGAACCTGACTTTAGATTGCGATGCTTTGGATATGTCAGTATTAGACCGTCGTATGAAATTTTCGGACTAAAAGATTCTGAATAATAAAAAAAAATTATTAATCAATTTTTTTTAGTTTCTTAAATAAAAAAATTGTCTTTTTTTTTTAATTTTGATACTACCAAATAAATAGCTAATATTCTTTTTAAATTAACCGGAGAATTAATTGGAAATTATTTTCAGTTCAGTTTAGAAAACTAAATCTACTCCATAAATATAACTAACATTCGGATCACCAATCAGACGATTAAATATATTTTAACTAGAAATAATAGAAGCCAATAATTAAATTATACTTGATTCACCAAAGACTTTACATCTGAGGACTTAAAAAAAATAATTGAATTCTGAAATTGAATGAATAGAAACACTACAAACATGATAATGATCGTGTAAACAAGCAATAGTGATATGTTAACGGCTATATCAACAAATAATATCTTATAAAGTTCATATCAGTCATAATCATGGAGACCATTAGTTGCAAAATCATTTAGAAATAAAAAACTATTTGAAATTTAACTAATATCAATTGTAAACAAACCGATAATTACATTTTTTAAAGTTTATTTAATCTCTTTAATTTAACCAAATAAATCATTTCGTATCCTGGGCGATACAGTTAAAAGCCCATAACTAAATCTTTCCATTGTTAATCCCCATCTTCAACCATCGATCCATCTATTTCTAATATCGCGGATTCTTGACAAAAAGCATGAAGTCACAGACTCTGCAGATCAGCTGAGCACCTGGCTTGAAAGTACACTTTCCATTGCACTTCATGCAGTACAAGACACGTACTCCATTGTCACTGGGTGCCATGGCAACATTGTTTACGTTGGATTCTTTGTTCTGGATTTGTCGAGACGAAGCGTTGGATGAGCGTTCCATTGCTGTTTGTAATTCAAGAATCTGTTTTTTTCTGAAAATTAAGGACTTAATGAAGGACTTTGAATTGTTCTGAGAACCTGACTTTAGATTGCGATGCTTTGGACGTGTCAGTACCAGACCGTCGTATGAAATTTTCGGACTAAAAGATTCTGAATAATAAAAAAAAATTATTAATCAATTTTTTTTTAGTTTTTTAAATAAAAAAAATTATCTTTTTTTTTTAAATTTTGATACTACCAAATAAATAGCTAATATTCTTTTTAAATTAACCGGAGAATTAATTGGAAATTATTTTCAGTTCAGTTTAGAAAACTAAACCTACTCCATAAATATAACTAACATTCGGATCACCAAGCAGACGATTAAATATATTTTAACTAGAAATAATAGAAGCCAATAATTAAATTATACTTGATTCACCAAAGACTTTACATCTGAGGACTTAAAAAAAAATAATTGAATTCTGAAATTGAATCGATAGAAACAACACATACATGATAATGATCGTGTAAACAAGCAATACTGATATGTTAACGGCTATATCAACAAATAATATCTTATAAAGTTCATATCAGTCATAATCATGGAGACCATTAGTTGCAAAATCATTTAGAAATAAAAAACTATTTGAAATTTAACTAATATCAATTGTAAACAAACCGATAATTACATTTTTTAAAGTTTATTTAATCTCTTTAATTTAACCAAATAAATCATTTCGTATCCTGGGCGATACAGTTAAAAGCCCATAACTAAATCTTTCCATTGTTAATCCCCATCTTCAACCATCGATCCATCTATTTCTAATATCGCGGATTCTTGACAAAAAGCATGAAGTCACAGACTTTGCAGATCAGCTGAGCACCTGGCTTGAAAGTACACTTTCCATTGCACTTCATGCAGTACAAGACACGTACTCCATTGTCACTGGGTGCCATGGCAACATTGTTTACGTTGGATTCTTTGTTCTGGATTTGTTGAGACGAAGTGTTGGATGAGCGTTCCATTATTGTTTGTAATTCAAGAATCTTTGTTTGCTTTTTCTGAAAATTAAGGACTTTGACTTGTTCTGAGAACCTGACTTTAGATTGAGATGCCTTAGACGTGTCAGCACCAGACCGTCGTATGAAATTAAAAGGGCAAAAAGATTCTGAATAATAATAAAAAATTATTAATCAATTTTTTTAGTTTTTTAAATAAAAAAATTCTTTTTTTTTTAATTTTGATACTATAAATTAAGTAACTGATATTCTTTTTAAGCGAGAATTTGAAAATATTTTTAATACATTCGAATTCTAAACCATAAATCCAACTAATATTTCGGTCACCAACCAGACGATTAACTATATTTTAACCAGGAATAATAGAAGCCAATAATTAAATTATACTTAATTCAACAAAGACTAATAAAAAAATAATTGAAGTTCCTGAAATTGAATCGATAGAAACAACACATACATGATAATGATAGTGCAAACAAGCAACAATGATATGCTATTGGATATATCAACAAATAATATAAATATAGTTCATATTAGTCATAATCATGGAGACCATTATTTGTAAAATCATTTAGAAATAAAACCTATTTAAAATTTAAATAATATCAATTGTAAACAAACCGATAATTACATTATTTTAAAGTTTATTTAATCTCTTTAATTTAACCAAATAAAACACTTCATATCCTATGCTATCCGGATAAAAGCTCTTAAATAAAGCATTCCATTGGATTGACAAATCCACTTATTTATCCATCTATTTCTAATATCGCGGATTCTTGACAAAAAGCATGAAGTCACAGACTCTGCAGATCAGCTGAGCACCTGGCTTGAAAGTACATTTTCCATTGCACTTCATGCAGTACAAGACACGTACTCCATTGTCGCTGGGTGCCATGGCAACATTGTTTACGTTGGATTCTTTGTTCTGGATTTGTTGAGACGAAGTGTTGGATGAGCGTTCCATTGCTGTTTGTAAATCAAGAATCTTTGTTTGCTTTTTCTGAAAATTAAGGACTGTCTTGAGAACCTGACTTTAGATTGCGATGCCTTAGATGTGTCAGTACCAGACCGTCGTATGAAATTTTCGGACGAAAAGATTCTGAATAATAAATAAATTATTAATCAATTTTTTGTAGTTTTTTAATCAGAAATTTTTTTTTAAATTTCGATACTACCAAACAAGTAACTAATATTCTTTTTAAATTAACCGAAAATTAGATTTTTTTCTTTTAGAATCCAGTCGAGAAAATCAAATCTACTCCTCGAATCTAACCCGCATTCGGGCCGCTGATTAATCAAACTATTGATTGATTTTAACTGTGATTAATAAAAGTTATTATTTCAATGAATTTAATTCGTTGAAGATTCTGCACTTTAGAACTTATAAAAGGTAATCTTGAACTGTGGACCGTGGACCAGACATGAATTCTTATTTCAATCAAGTCAAGCACAACTTGACCTACAACTTCAATTTCAATCAACGCAATCAACAAACTGATTGAAAGGTCAAATTACCAAACCCCAATTAAACTTCATCCATGGATGGATGGATGGATGAATGGTCGGATTCACCTAATTAATTACACTTAAATAGATATATTTAACCACACTTAGAATCCCCATACAACCCATGACTAACAAAGTACATCATCAACAACAACAACAAAAACAAAAACAAAAGCTCAGACAAAACAAAAACAAACTAAAAACAAGTTTTTAAAATTAAAGCGAACCTTGATGTGATAAACAAAACAAAAACACATACAAATAAAAAACAAACAAATAAAACATACAAATAAAACATACAAATAAAAAACAAACAAATAAAACATACAAATAAAACATACAAATAAAACATACAAAACATACAAAGCTGGTGACTTCGACACAAAAAAATGGACGACATCCTTTTTGTACATGTTCTCATCAGGTGTGGAGAAACAAGTCCATGAAACTTGAACAGTAATTTTACAATTTAATTAATAATTAATAAATAATTAAAAGTAATTGAAAATTCGTTAAAATCCTTTCAAAATACACAAATACCCATCAATAAGGCTTTCACTACAAAGTTCCTCACGGAATGATATGCTGATGATCATACCGACAAACGATACGATAATAGTCATGTAAACAAACAATACAAACGATACGATAACAATCATGTAAACAAACAATACAAACGATACGATAACAATCATGTAAACAAACAATACAAACGATACGATAACAATCATGTAAACAAACAATACTGATATGATGATACTCTCTATATCAACAGATGATACAAACATGTTAACAAACAATACAATGATACGATAACAATCATGTAAACAAACAATACTGATATGATGATACTCTCTATATCAACAGATGATACAAACACATTAACAACCACGTCAACAAATGATTCCAACACATACATTAATGAACGACCAAGGCCTTCAAAGAGAGGGACGGACATTCGACCGCACGCACACACGCACACACTCACGCACACAAACACACACACACGCACTCACACATCCCTATTTCTTCCGTCCGTCTGGAAACAACTCGTCGTATGAAGGCGGATGAGTCGGAGACAACATCTTCGTCTCCGTCCTCCTCAAAAACCTCGGCGAGTACAAGGGGATGTTGTTGATGCTGTTGTTGATGCTGTCGCTGTACAAGATCAACGTCGTTCCGGTCGGCTGGATTTCCGTCGGCGTGACCCTGACGGAGGTCGGGGTATGGGCGTCGATGATTATTGGCTGGAAAGGGAAGAGGGTGGAGAATGGGGTTGTTTACATTTTGGTTTTTTAAAAGTTTAACTAATTATTAATTATATTTATAAATTAATATTTAATTAATTATTTGTAATAATTTTTTTTAGTGATAATATTTTTATTACAATTTTACCCAGTTGACCCCAAATGACCTACCCTCACAGTTGACCCGAGTATCGACCCGAGCACCTGCCGGGAACCGGCAACAACTTCGGGGGACGCATCCGACTCGTTCCTTCTCCCCAGTCTCGGCGTGACCTTCCTGTGACCTTGGTTCTGACGGAGAGGAGACGAAGGACTCCCCGGGGTCGTCTGGACTGCCCTCCGATTAAACGAGGAACGGGGCAGGGTCTGCACGAGGGCAGTTCGTTCGGTGATGTCGGTCGGAGTGGGGGCAGCGGCTGCCAGGTTGGCGTAGGTCACGGACGACTGCGACCTGGCGACTTTGGACGTGACGTGATTCCCAACGTCGTCAAAGGAGACTTCGACATCCTTCGACTTGTCGTCCTGGCGTTGTTGCTGTTGTTGCTGCTGCTGTTGCTGATGCTCTTGTTGCTGAGCTGTCGTAGGCCTGTCTTTGTTCTTCCTGAGACGGTTGCAGGAGACAGAGAGGACCAGCATCAGGACGAGGGACAGGAATATCCCTGAGGCCACCATTCCCCCGATCAGAGGATCAGCTGTTGAGACGGATAGAATATTGATATAATCAGTAAAAAATAAATAAAAGCGAACAAATTATGTGAAAGTTGCAGTATAATCACAAGTTATGGTCCTAGAAACTCCAATAGACAGGAACAACACACAAGATACATTGAGATCATGGATAGTATCCACTTGACATTTACATCATAAAGACAGCCAAAGATACATTGAGATCATGGATAGTATCCACTTGACATTTACATCATAAAGACAGCCAAAGATACATTGAGAACTTGGATAGTATCTTCTTGATAAGATAGCCCTCTTGATAAGTTGATAGACAACCAACTCACAGATCTGCCTCGACCCTTGGCAAAGGTCGAACCCCTGACCCTCGTCGGATCCGTCGCGACAGTTTTCCATCCCGTCACAGACCGTCTCGTAGGGGACGCAGGACGCGTCTGCGACACAACGGAATTCATCGTCGTGGCAACCGTCTGACATGATAAAAATGATGCTTTAAGTTTAACAAACAACCAT
>CM067529.1:11830000-11860000 GCA_034509925.1 Hirudinaria manillensis | reverse complement strand
ATAATTGTCCCAACACAATTTTATCGTGACAATAAATAATAAATAATAAATAATAATTATGTTAATAATTATAATAATAATAATAATTAATAATTATAATAATTTCAAGTCACAAGGCAAATCTCAAGTTCTTTTCAACCGAATCTAAGACCATCCAATTGCAATTCTTTGCCTCTGTTTCTGAGTTCCAAGAGGAAAGCTGCCAGCTCTTCTGGTGTTACTTTGTCTCTCTTGGAGGAATCTTTAAAGTAAAAATAAATTTAATTATGTATATATATTTGTTTATTTAAAAATTTTATTTGTTTTAATTGTATTTATTTATTTATTTGTTTATATTTGTATTTGTATGTTTATTTATTTATTTAATTATTTAATTATTTATTTATTTATTTAGTAATAAAGTTAACTTTTTTAAATATATAAACATTATTATACAACTTTTAATTTATGATACAATCGGTAAGAATAAGAATAAAGACGATATTTATTTATGAAACTAGGTAGGCATGACTGATATAATAATTTAAAAAAAAAAAAATAAATAAATAATTTATTTAATTAAGTAATAATACTCGTTAGTCTTCAACAACAACAGCAACAAGCAACAACAAAGAGCAACAATAACAACAACAGGCAACAACAACAACACAAAGGTACGAACGTTGAACATCTGAACTCAACAATCTGTTCTTTTTCGGGAAGTCCTCTGCCAACAATTTCACACCCCAGCTGGGAAAAGATGGTACTGACCATGATGCTGTAATTGATGATGATGATGATGATGGTTATGAAATAATAATAATAATAATAATAATAATAATAATAATAATGATAATGATAATGATAATAATAATAATAATAATAATAATAATAATAATAATAATAATAATAAAAAGGGGGTAACCGCCTTCCAACGCAGTGGATTGGCCAGGCCTTAACCCGGATTGGGGGCACATAGAAGCACGCACAGACATTTGATGACAGTTCGAAACTACTTAGGAAAACGTTTACGTGTAAGTTTTGATTTAATTGGGGAAAATATTCTAAAGAATTAAAATCGACTTTTTATTATCTCGTATTAAAAATTAAATGAAATTAATTAACAATGTATCATATTAATAAATAAATAAATGTATTAATTGATTAAATAACGTGATAAAAGATTGTTGTTGCTATTTTATAAGCTTATTTCATAGATGAAAATACTGTAAATCGACCCTGATGATACCAACATACGATGTATCAAATTTACGATAATTTACAATAAAATTAATTTAAAAAAAAACTATTCTAATAAATAAATAAAATAAATAATTGATATTTATTCTAAAACAAAAAGATACCGACTTTTAGGCATTTTAGGAAGATTATCATCGTCTAGCCAATCGTCGTCGTCGATTCTGTTTCCATGGAGACGCCGCGATCCCATGACCTGGATCAGAATCACAAACAAACCGACTAGCCTGACCAAACACGTGCTGGACATTACGACAGACGGATGATGATGATGATTATGATATCACTCAGTGATATTATTGGAAATATTATTTTAATATTTCTAAATAAATAGTCGATATTTTCTAGAAAAATCGAATAAATTCTAGAATAAGAGAATTTAATTCGACCGTCCGATTGGTGTCACCAAGCAGACGACAAAGTGACTGGCGGGAAAGTTCCCTTTTATAGAGGAATCTTGGCATCGCTTATTAGATATTCTCCTCCAATTTCCGTGGAATTAAGAAAGACTTAAATTAATTATCGACAAAAAATGGACAAAAATATTAGAAAATTCATTTATAAATCAATAAATATTGTAATTAAGCTTTTTAAATAGCAGAATATCTGAGATATTCGTGTAAAAATGAATGCTCGATTTGATTTTTAGCACGGATACGTGACTAAAATTCGCCGGATGTTGTGCTCATTCTTTAATAATCATAAAATAACTTAACATAATTTATTAACTTATTAATTTTTATAATAATAATAATAATAACAATAATAATAACTAATAAAAATAATAATAATAACAATAATAATAACAATAATAATAACATATAAGTAGCTAATAATAACAAATTATCTTTGACGTGTCGCTTATCACAAGCGAGGAGTGATGATAATGATAAGGTTCAACTGGGTTCGAACGAGACGTCGCAGTTATTTCGTGTTATTTAATGAATTATCGCCGATTTTAAGTCTTTATTGCCTAATAAAATATGTAAATTATAATAATAATAATAATAATAATAATAATAATAATAATAATAATAATAATAATAATAATAATAATAATAATAATAATAACGGTAATAATAGGTTACTATTACATTCATAATAAAGAGAAGAAGTAATATAAAAATGTATTGTTATTATTATTATTATTATTACTAGTATCACACACACATACATACATACATACATACAATAAAATCACAGACGAATCAATGCTTACGTACGCGTACACGTACAAAAACAAAGGAACTATTACTGACGCCTTGAATACTGAGGTACCAGTACACCTGAGAATCACATTATCGGGCCTTGAAAGTGTCACCAATGAAAGAATCTCGCACTTTGGATCTCGTTAATCAAAGCATTAATTAATTATTATTATTGTTATATTATTATTATTATTATTATTATTATTATCATTATTATTATTATTATTATTATTATTATTATTATTATTATTATCATTATTATTATTATTATCATTATTATTATTATTATTATTATTATTATTATTATTATTATTATTATTATTATTATTATTATTATTATTATCGAACAGTTCCATCAATAATAAGCTAAACATTTTCATACAATTGTCTGAAATTAAACCCTAATTAATATAAACATTAAAACTCATTGTTAATCTGGCACTTGCAGGGCATAATATTGGCGGATGTTGGTATTATACACAACTTTTGTATCTCTACTTTATGTTTATTTCAACAACAACAGCAACATCAACAGCAACAACAACAGCAACAACAGCAACAACAACAACAACAACATACACTTACTACAGAAATTAGCAACCAAAGTAAAACCGTCAAATTGTTCAGACGTCAAATCTGACAAGCAGTCATTCTTTTGTCCATGTTTTGATTACATTTTAATAATCAATCTTATTCATTTCAGTCTACGGGCAACCACATTGTCAGCTCATGAGTAGCTAGTGAGCCACACGGTCCATACTTTTTGGTCCACTAAGTTCCGACACGTGCTTATCAGGGGGGTTAGAACGATTTCCTTTTGCTCAACACACCGGGTAATTGCAGACTAATTTGGTACCGTGAAGGAAAAGACCTTTGTGCCAGACTGCTCTTCTGATTTTCCAGAGTTTGTCTTGTCGGAGTCCGTTGGGAATTCTCCGAAATTCGTAAGGTTCGTATCAATGTTTTTCCCAAGAGGGCATAGCAAAATGTCTGCAACATAACAAGAGATATGCAAAGTAACATCGTTTTGATTTCAAGATGTAGAAATCCGGATTGCAAAACATCATATTTTCGCGTAGAGTTGGTGCTTCTTTTTAAATATCTTCTTTGATTCGTTCGGTTCACTCTTAGAAGCCATTTCAGTTTCTAAAACACAAAGAATTTAAGGTTTTAAATTTAATTTGATCGAATTATGTGTTATTCACATAATATATGGTAAATATGGAATTAGATACGTTAATGTTTACCTCTATTAGGCAAGGCTGGAATGGTTGAGGTTCTATAGTTGTCGTTCTTTTTAGTTTAAATTTGTTATAAATAAACATAAAGTAAGTTTCCGTGCAATGAAATTGGCTTTAATATGTTTTACTCATTTGTGAAGATTTTTATTATCAAAGTTAAACTTTGATTAATCCTAATTTATTAAACTACGTAAGTTTTGAGCATTTTGTGCATCATTTTAGAGAATAAAACATGAAGTTTTAAAAGTATCGGCCATACCTACTCTCCCCTACATCGGTCGATGCCGATACGCACTAGTTAGTGCACAATTACAAGATAATTCCGAAAATTCAATCCGGATTACCTAAAAACTTGAGTTTGTTAAGCGAACTACTTTTTAAATTAAATTATCTAAATCCAATCAGACTCATTTGAGCCGACGAGGTAGTGTTAAATATTTTCTAGAAAACAAATTCTATTTAAAATAACTTGAAATAATTTTGCATTCGCCGAGTTTATTTATTCGTTTGGATCCGATAAGAGATTAGTGTCTGATAACCTGACACTAGCTTCCCGTACCTGTAACTGGTTCTAGATATCCTGGTAGCACGAGGCATTGCATCAAAATGCAAATTTAATTTCTGTTTAAATCTGTTATGCATTAATCGTGGTAATTAAATCCCCTTATTAATGCTTTTGGGCAGAATGTATTAACAGGCAGATTAATGAAAAGAACAAATTGATCTCAGATGACCTGTGGGCCAATATAGAATAGCGCCCATCATTATTGGGTCTCGAGGGACCGTAAAATTATCTAGTACTACATCGGCTAACTAATAGATAAAATAATTTCATAATAATTTTGTAACAATATTCGTAACAATCCAAACAATTATTCTTTGTTCTAGTCGATGGTATATATGCCGTCTTTTTGTTGTTAGGCTGTTGTGTTTGTTTTGTGTCGGATTTTGACGAAGACAAAGATAATTAAAGGTACATTTTTATTGCATTTGCATGTTTTATTGCTTCAAATTTTTGTAGCGAATTCTGGACTTGTATAATTAGCGATCGGCAAAAAGAAGTTAAGGTGGTTAACAATCAATGTCAACAAAGGAATGTAAAACTCTCTTATGTACAACATCTTTAGTTATCTTTATGCATGGATTTCTTGTAAATATTTGGTGCAATGTCAATAAGGTCTAAGATCCGGCTCCGTTTTTGCAGAAAATTACAATTACTTTTAGAGAATTTCAAACTTCTGTCAAAGGGTTTTCATTTGAAGTTGCAAAATTAAATCTCAAATTTTCAAAACTCCAAATAGATGAATTTGATCCATAATCATGAATTAGTTTAGTTTCTAACATACTAAAAACTTATTAAAATAAACCCTAAAACTGCAACTGATAACTTACCTTAGATAGCATCAAAATAGGAGGACATTGTTTTGCATTGAGGCTTTTTATGGTCACACCTCATTACTTGAGTTATTGGTTCTCTATTAGTAAACAAAATGATATAAAGTTTGTTTTTTGAGCAAGGCCTTTAAAGAAAATCATAAGAAAAGCACTCTTTGTATATACAATCTAAAATCCACTATACAAACTAAAACTATACTAACAAGTTAAAATGGTCGCATAATAATTTTTCTTCCAAAATGCAATCATCAATAACATGCTTCATGACATGCCACGTCAAATAATAATCGACCGCTTTCATCACAGTCCGCCAGTGCAGTCAAAGAACTTGGAAGTCTCGACCGGGCATCCTTAACCTGCATGTCGACCTCCGGCATCACGAGTCGCCTCCTGGGCTTCGCCCTGCACAAGAGGAGCACGTGGAAGCAGGACGGCGAAGAGGAAGGGTTCGCCGAAAAGGGCATAGACATCCTCGTCAAGAAGCTCAAGGGCAAGAAGGATCTGGAAAAGCTGGAGAGGGCGCTGAGGAGCCCGGAGGAGGAGACCATGTGCGTGGTCCTGACCAGGCCGCAGGACACGAGACTCCAGGTGCTGCACAAGAAGCACCAGCCTCACTACCTCGCCTGCCGGATATGGCGGTGGCCCGACCTTCAGAAGCACCAGGAGCTGGAAGCGCTACCGGTCTGCCAGTGCCCGTACTCTTCGACCAAGTCGAAGAAGGTCTGCATCAATCCCTACCACTACAGGAGGGTGCAGACTCAGGGTCAGTAGTAAGTCTTGATGTGCCAGTCGGTAGTTTTGGAGTTGGAGTCGATCAGTGTTTATTATTATTGATTAATTGACATTATTGTTATTAGTATTGTTATTATTATTGTTATTATTATTATTATTATTATTATTATTACTATTATTATATTATTGTTATTATTATTATTACTATTATTGTTATTATTATTATTATTATTATTATTATTATTATTATTGTTATTATTATTGTTATTATTATTATTATTAAATTAATTAATATTATTTTTGGTGGGTTTCGAACTTTTATTTTTATTCTTATCTGTTTTTCTTCTCGACAACACTATAATACAGAATTACACCAACGATTGTGCAATTAACGACCGAACAATTATTTTTATTTATTTTTCTAAACAAATTAACATAAATCATTAATTTATTAATTTTTATTATATTATTAATAATAATAATAATAATAATAATATACTTAACGATTAGTCTTTCATAAACAAAAACGTTATGAGAAAGGAATAATCATATACATTCCAAAAGTACTTACGAATGTCTTTTCCTATTTTTCCAGCAACCCTTCCGGCAGTCCTGGTCTCTAGGAGCGTCGGATATCCTGTCCAGGTGCCGATGAACCCCATGAACTCTATGAACTCTACGAACCTGGCCTACAATCGGGACGAGGTCCTTTTCCAGTATAAAGGACCCTGCCAGCCTAATCTGTCTCTCCAATCCCACATGTACGACGGGCCATTGGGTTTGTACTGTAGGCCAGGTGATAACTTGAGATGAATTTATGTAAAATAATAATGTATATATATATATATATTTATAATAATAAATTAAAGAAATTTAATTTAATTTATTATAATGTAATAGTTTAATGGTTAATGTCTTTGTCTGTTGAATTTGTCATCTGTAAACGGGAAATAGCAAAACAAGTGGCTTAAAATATGATTGGTTGATAGTTTATTTATGAAGATAAATTATGATATTTATTAATTATTTATTTAATAAATTAATTATTATTTATTAATATTTAATTGTTTGATAAATTATTATATTATTTTCTGTAGCCAATGGTTACTCAATGACCTACCAAATGCACAGCTCCCCACCCAATTCTCTCGTAGGGTCTGACAAGAACATGGACACCCAGTTGAGTCCCTTACAGCAACAACAACAACAACAGCAACAACACTTTACCAACCAGAACATGGCTGGCTATACCATGTTGAACAAGCAAAACTATCCTCATGGCCACTGTCACAACGGTGAGCATACTGATGCGACGGACTGATAGAACGGCATCTTTGTCAGAAGGAGAGAGCATTACTCTTGATCATTATCCTCCTCCTCCTCATCATCATCATCGTCGTCATCATCATCATCAGCATCATCAGCATTTTTATGCAGCAAATTTTAACTAGTTAATTTTATTATCACCTGCAGCCAATAGTCCTCCAATGTCCTCCTACCAGATGCACAGCTCCCCACCCAGCTCTCTCTTGGGGGGTAACGAGAACATGAACACCCAGCAGTTGAGTCCTTTACAACAGCAACAACAACAACACCACCAGAACATGGCTGGCTATGCCATGATGAACAAGCAAAACTATCCCCACAACTACTCCCACAACGGTGAGTGGACGAAGTGATGGAGTGTGAACGACATCTTTGTTAGAACGAGAGCATTTGATTTACTAGACATCATGCTATCACCATCATCATCATCATACCCATAATTGTGATAGCATACAAAATTTGTATGTGGCAAATTTTCTATCTATATAAATAAAAATGCAATGTGTGTTTGTAACATGCAAATGTTCTCTAAAAGTACTTATTGAATTGCTTTGAAATTTTGACACAACATAGTACTCAATCAGGGGAGTGTTTGTATATAGGTTTCATATATATGCCACAACTATATCATGTAAAAATACGCTTTTTTCGAAAATCCGGCCATCTTGCCACGGACGATAACGTCACGGCCTGATCTATGTAAATAAACTTTAGCGAGACATTAAAAAGCTTAAACTATCGTAACCCTCAAGCAAATTTGTGAAATTATAAAAATAAATATATTATAAAATTTCTTTCTTATAAAATTAATCAGATTTAGTCACAGCAATGCGTGGTTGGGCACCACTAGTTATTAATAAATAATTGACCATTATCACCTGCAGCCAATAGTCCTCCAATGTCCTACCAGATGCATGGCTCCCCACCCAACTCTCTCTTGGGGGGTGATGAGAACATGAACACCCAGTTGAGTCCTTTACAACAACAACATCATCATCAACAACAACAGCAGCAGCAACACTTCACAAACCAGAACATGGCTAGCTGTGCCATGATGAGCAGGCATCAATATCCTCTTGGCCACTGTCAAGGTGAGCAGATTGTCTCTCTTAGGGTTAGGGTTATCCAGATCGAGATTGTTTGGTTTTCTAGACATTCTTGCTATGACCATCATCATCATCATCCTTATCATCACCATCGTCATTATCGACATCCTTATCGTCATAGTCGTGGTATTATAACAATTTGGCACAACAATGAGGCATTAAAACCAACAACCTCACCTCAACAACATTCATCAAGTTCTCAACACCATTTCCCCATTGCCACGGCTGCGATCACAACAACAGCAGCGAGGGTTGCGGTTAGCGCGTTAGTATCTGGGTGGTGGTGATGGTACGCGAGTTCGCAAGTACCCGAGTCTGCCTTTTCCGTCCCCTTTTGTTTTCTCGCTCTCACGCGCCCCGCTTTTCCTCGGCAGGCTTCCCGGAGGTGGAATATCACGAGGTGGAGAAGTGGTGTTCCATCGCCTACTTAGAGTTGAACACGAGAGTCGGGGCTTCCTTCGAGGCTTCGACGAGGACCGTCATCGTCGACGGGTTCACGGATCCGTCGACGACGACGAGTCGATTCTGCCTCGGTCTGTTGTCGAACGTGTACAGGAATCCAGCCATCGAGTACGTGAGGAAGAACATCGGGAAAGGTGGGTGGTCTGTTGTTGTTATTTATGAATAATAATAATAATAATAATAATAATAATAATAATAACAATAATATAATATTAATAATTATAATTATATAATATTATTAATATATTTATTAATTAATAAGTCTGTTGTTGTTGTTTATGATGATGATGATGACGATGACCTCTTTCTTGAAAGTTCTTGAACGGTGGTGGTGATGATGGTGACAATCGTTCACTCAGCTATAAATAATTTCGATAAGGTAGAAGGTGTGAAACTAATTATTTATAAAATTACTAAAATTATTAATTAATATCTATATATTACTTATATTATTATTAATAATATTATTATTATTAATATTAGTGCTTTATTCAACCTGATTAACAAAACCCAAGCCAGTTCAAATACCGCTGCTACTGCTACTGCCCTCTAACAATCGCCCGTTACATATTAACGATCGAGGCCAATATAAAAAGTTAACGAATAAATTATGCTAATTTCCACCACCCAGGACTGGCTCTGAGGTACGCCGAGAATGGCAACGTCACGGTCGAGTGCCTTTCGAAGAGCTGCATATTCGTCGAGAGCCTCCTGTACAACTCGATGCACGACCTTCCCCTGAACACCGTCTACAAGGTCGAGGAGCGCGGCTCCCTCGAAGTATTCGACTTGAAATACTTCTCCGCTCTGCTGAGCCGTGCGGCCACCAGAGAATACAAGGACGTCTTCGATCTGACTCGGTTGTGCAAGGTGAACATCAGCTTCATCAAGGGCTGGGGTCAGCAGTACAACAGGAAGGACGTGACCAGCACGCCCTGCTGGATTGAGGTCAAACTCAACGGACCCTTCAGGTGGATGGACAGGGTATTGCGTCAGATGAGAGACCCTCATGGCCCCATATCGTCTGTTTCCTGATAGATAGAAAGAGTGATATATTAGATTATTATTGTTAATTTATTTATCTGTTTTTGGCCTTTGTGTAAATATATTCTTTGTTGACGTTCCCATCCGTCTGTCCGTCCGGTCCGTTGATGACGGACGTGACACGACACCGATGGAACTCGAGACGACACGACACGATACGCGGATCGACTTTGGTTTCTCGACTTCCCTCGGATCTCGGTTTCCGAAGTTTTGTTTTCAAAGAACTTTGAATTCGACGGATTTAATGGATTCGTCGTCGACATACCGATTCGTTTGTCGACATATCGTATTTGTAATCTGACTGGTTATCTATTTAAAAGTAATTCTTATTTAAAAGTAATTATTATTTAAAAACAATTATCATTTGAAAGCATAAGTCGATTGTATTCCTGTCCGATTTTATTCCTAATACAAAAACATCTGACTTTCCCGACGTGCAAATCTCTGGGTGCTTCTTTTGAAGTTCAAACACCTTTCACAAATCTACCTCACGTCCTTGCTTCTTATTGACATCGCAGGGAGATTAAATGGCCCTAGTTTGGTCTCGTATCGTATGTATTGTATTGTATTGTATTTGTTCCGTATGCTACAGATCCGTTTCGTTTTGTTTGAAGAAATTGTTCCTGACCGTCGATCCAAAGGCCCTTCCTCGGCCGCTGCCGGAACGCCGAGAGGAGGATTCGATACGACTACGTCCCGTCTCGTGCGGCCCGGGGCTGCCTCGCCCCCATCTTCTTTATGCATCGTGTTTGAGCTTCAGTTTTTCTTTTTTTCTTTATTTGTATGAAAATGATTTTTTTTTGTTTTTATGGAAATTGATTTAATAGGTAATTTAATTATTATCATTTTTTTTAATAATAGTAGTATTAATGATAATAATAATGATATTATTGTGATTTTTGGTAATAATTGTCCAAATAAGGGTATGCAATGCATCGAGGCATCATGAGTGAGTGAGTGAGTGAGTGAGTGAGTGAGTGAGTGAGTGAGTGAGTGAGTGAGTGAGTGAGTGAGTGAGTGAGTGAGTGAGTGAGTGAGTGAGTGAGTGAGTGAGTGAGTGAGTGAGTGAGTTCAGGGTTGAATTATTTTCGTTATATTGTTTACTTTCTGATGGTCAAAATGTAAACATCTCGTTGGATCAAAAACAAAAAAAAAACCCTTGAAGTCCAATATCGTCTTCATTTTTTTCTAGGAGGGCAGACATTTCTGTGACCAGTTTGAATCAACCAGTAAGCCATTTCAGCGTCTTGAGGAGGTATATTAGGTCGTAATTAGTTCAAATATGGTATCGAGTTGAGTTAAAATTCTTCTCTTAATTAGTTATTTTTATTGCACGGAATTCTGTAAGGGATTTGTCATAATTAAATATAATAATAATAATAATAAAATTTTATGGCGGCTGGAAGAAAATGCGAGTTGTCTATAAACCGGATAAAGCCTATATGCGGATAAAGTGTTGCACTGTAAACCCGAGGAAATCATCATTATCACCACCGCCACCATCATCATCTTCATCATCATTATCATGAACAGATTCATCTTAGACGTTGATTGTTCGTTGATTGTTTAACTGATAGGTCTATCTCGGCAACAGCTGTTTTAACAATTGAAATTTACGCTCCGCACAACATCGTAATCATCATCGTCATCATCATCGTCGTCGTCATTATAGTCACCGTCAACTGAAGGAAACCTGAAATAGAATGAAAAAATACAAACAAATAAGATTACAAAATAAAGATTAAAACCTCAAAATAGCAATAATAAAATATAAAAATAAAGTTCATCGCCCATCTCTACGATCTGCGCATGCGCACAGGTAACCAATTTGATTGCACCTTTCTGACCTTTTGGGTTTCTCAACCGATTGAGCTTCGAAAACTTGAGAGACACGTAGTTACAATCACTCGGAAAATAAACGCCAAGGTTAGCCAATTAATTACATAAATGTTTAATTAAATTTAATTTAACTATTTTGTTTTAATAAACCATTTTTAGAAAATGATTTGAAAATATTCAAATTTAATGTTAATTGCTCAGCAGACTGTCTCGATTTCCTGTTTCTTTTATTATTTAAGATAAATCTTTTTTTTTTTTTAAATTTATAAATAGTACGCCGATGATTTGGAAATTTGCGAAGTTGTTTCAATTTAAGACAGACCAATTTAATTCAAGTCCATCTCGCCTCGAGTCGTCACGCAATGACAAGAAGGACCGGTCCATACAGACCGAGGGGCAATTCTGCTCCACCCAGTATCTCGTACTTTGGTTCAGATAGAAGGAAGGATAAAGAACGAACAGTAAAAGAGAAGACCATACAAAAAGGAAGGCACGAGGAAAAAGTCGAAGACAAAGAAATTCTGATTCTGTTTGAAAAAATTGCCCAAATGAAACATACTGTGAACTTAGCAGACGCCAGAGTTGCTTCGATGAATGTTCAAGAAAGCGGTCACTCGCTGAGCGATAAAAGATGCAAATCGTCGACGACTGGAGAAAGCATAGAAAAGAAAACAACGAACTCAAACACACGACCAAAGAACAAACAGCCAAACCCTGAAGTCGATAAGAACAAAGTTATAAATCATTCGACAGATGGCAGATCCAAACCCGACAGAACGGCTCACGAATTGAAGTCAAAATTTGTCGTCATTAACAACAAAAACAATAACAAATCATCGGAATTTCCAGCCTCTAAAAACAGCATTCGAGCAATGGCGTCTCCTCAAGTAGTACCAAGTAAACTCAGCCAGAACAATACTCCAAGCGAAATTTCAAACAGAAAGCGAAAGCCACCGTCCGGTCATACAAACGCCTTTAAGAGACCGAGGGCAGCCAACATGGCCCCTCCATCAACGTTGTCGTCGTCCCTGCAAGCATCTGTGCCGTGGTACGGATCGTATGGCATTGGAATCGATCAGAACGTTTTCCATCCTGGATTTCCCGGATTACCCGGAATGCCTGGATGTTTTCCACCTCCGATGCCAACTTATGTGATTCATCAATTTTATCCTCAGAATTATGTTGAGTATCAGTATTATCATAATTATCACCATCAGCAGCCACAGCAGCAACAACAACAACAACAAAAACAACAACAACAGGAGCAGGATCATCATCATCATCATCATGATCGCGATCTGAATTCTCCAACGTAGTTTCTCCAGCTACAAATTCAGGTCTTGATTGTGCTTAAGAGTTTAAATCTTACCAAATGACAGCATCATGCTCATGAGTCACGTGTTCTTTGTTTATGTTTTCGAGATAGAATTCCATGACGATTGGAAAAGTGGAATCAATGAACAGATCAATGATTATTGATATTCACTGTGTCTGACTGAGTTCACATTTCATTTGCTTACTGAGGGAGATGGTAAATGTGGGATTCTCTGTGTTTTCATGGTTCTCCTAACCTTAACCCTGAACCCTAACCATAACTGTAACCTTAATCCCTAACCTAACCTTAACCCTAACCCTGGGACGTAATTTTTGTCGGGAATCTTATTTACATTTCTATTCTTTTAAAGCTATAATTTTATCGTTATTATTATTATTATTATTTTAGGGGTTTATTTTTGAGTTGGTTGAATTTTAAAAATTCTTTCATTCATTCATCTTTAGAACTTTCTTCAAGATTAGCTTCTTCAAGGTCCGTCATTCTAATCCGTCTCAATAAATTTATGTCGGTTCGATTTCTATGTGCTTAAATTTATTATTGCTTGAATCTCCAAGTAACTTTAGAAAAAATGCAATTTATTCGATAGATGGCGCATGGAAAACTAAGAGAAGACGTAAATAATCTCTTTTGTAGTCTTGGAGTTGGGGTTGAATTTGAACTTTTCTGTTTCTAAAGATAACTTTCCGTGCAAATGTTATTGATTTTGTTAATCTTAATTTAGAAATTAAATTTTATTTAACTCATGAGTTAGGGTCAGGGTTAGGGTTAGGGTCAGGGTTAATGTTAGAGTTAAGGTTATGGTTAAGGTCAGGGTTAAGGTTAGTGTTAGGGTTGGGGTTAATGTTACTGCTACTGTTAGGGTTAGGACCTGCATATAAAGAACAGTTCCGGACAGAACCATTGAGAAGTGTATTATTCTAATATTTCCTGGTTATGACGTGATGGTAGTTAGTTATATGTTGGTTCTTAAATTAAGAATTAGAAATTAATATTCATGACTTGACTGATTAATATTCATGACAATGGCTACTGAACGTTAATAACTCGAGCGATTAATATTCATGAAAGTAATAGCTAATTAATGGCCATCATATTACTTCTGCCATCTTCTTCTCAACGATGGTTTGTATGTGAGGGAACTTCTAAAAGACGCCCTGAAGGATTCCTGCGGATCGGTCGTGCAGTTGTTCAATAACGGAGGCTTCGAGGTCTTTCTGGAGATCAACATCGTCGTCATCATCATCATCATCATCATCATCATCATCAGCATAGGCATGAGAAGCATTAAAAACATTTCCAAACCACAATCTTCCTGATGTGAGGATTGGTGCGATTCTTGGTGATCTTGCTTCGAAACTGAGTGATAGAGGAAATGAATAAGAGATACTCTTGAATCATAGTAGTTATGTCATCATCATCATCGTTGTCGTCCTCATCACCGTCACCATTACTATCATCATCACCACCACCACCATCATCATGATGTACCTACCAATCTCAGAGCCCTCTTGAGCTTGATCTCTTGCCTGGACAGTGATGCATGACTCATCTTCCATTGTTCCTAATAGTCATCGATGAGTATTTGTGTTGTTTGGAAAAAATAATTAAAAAATAAGTAAAAAATGATTAAAAATGATTAAAACGACCTCAATCGACACAAAATGGAGAACATAAAAATAATTATGAAATGTAAATCAATGTTTGGCAATATCAAAACAGGAAGCATACAATTAAACTATTGTTAAACCTATCTGCAATTAAAACTATTATTCAGTTTAAACTATTATTAAACCTATCTGCAATGACAAATGAAAAGTAAAATAGCAACTCTTGAAATGCAAATTTTGTGGACTTGTCATCATTTACCAGGTTGGGTTAGGCTTAGGGTTTAAGTTAGGGTTAAAGTTTAAGTTAGGGTTAAAGTTAAAGTTTAAGTTAGGGTTCGTTAGAGTTAAAGTTTAAGTTAGGGTTAGACAGGGTAAAGTTGAAAATATGGTGAAAATATAGTGATGGTTACAACCCCTAACCCTAATCCTAACCCTAACACTGACCCTAACCCTAAACCTAAATCAAGGATCATCCTTCATAGTAATGTATACAGAAAAGTACCTAGTGAAAAATTGTGAAAATATGGTTATGATGAAAAATGGTGAAAATATAGTGATGGTTAAAACCCCTAACCCTAATCCTAACCCTAACACTAATTGTAACCCTGACACTAACCCTAACTTTAACCCTAACCCTAACACTGACCTCAACCCTAACACTAACCCTAACCCTGACACTAACCCTAACCCTAACCCTGACACTAATCCTAACTTTAACCATAACCCTAACCCTAAATCAAGGATCAACCTTCGTAGTAATGTATACAGAAAAGTACCTTGTGAACAATGGTGACAAAATGGTGATGGTGAAAAAATGACGCAAGGGTGAAAATGCCCAGGGTCGTGATAAAAAGCAAATGCAACCCCTATATATATATATTTCTTTTTCTTAAATGATTCACATGTTATAGATCTATATGTCTATCATTACTCTCATGCTAAAAGTCAAAGAAAAGTTTTTCTAGCGACCACATTTACCTAATTTTTTAGATCCTAATTATTTCAAAACCAACCAATGGCACCACGAATTTGATATAAAAATTATTTAGGATGTGAAATAGTCGCGAATCAATTTCAGTCGGCTAACTTAAATGGGTGAGAGGGAATAACTTAATAGGTTTAACGACTGGTTTAACATTTTTGTTTGTTCATATTTATTCAACTGATGAATTTAAGAAGTTTGGTGTAACTACTGCTGTGGATGATCTTCGGGCACAGATCGAATAATTCCATAATGTTGTTCCAGCCTTTCTTCCAGCTTCTTTTTAAGACAGATCACGGTATCGTCATTTATAAAGTTGTTTTCAAAAGCCGTCTTAACATCCTAGTTGAGTAATATATAATATAATATTTAACATTCAAATATTTAAGATTAACTATAAATTGATCTTCCAACTTACTTCATCGTCGTCGTAAAAAAGTAGGATAACACTGCGCGTTAGCATTCTGATGAACCCTTTGTTCATGTTTTTGTTTATTATTTCTATCATCGTTTCAGTCATCTGCTGCAATAAAACCTGTGGTAACGTAATACCATGTAATGGTGTTTATTATATTCTAATTATTGTTAGCTCGTCGTTGGCTAATTTAATTAATTATTTTGGCATAACAAGAAACCTACTTTATGAGTCATCTCGAAAACATAATTCGGCTTTTTGGTATTCTACAAAGCAAATCAGTTCGTTAAAAAATGTTCTTCCATAAATAGACAGAGTCTTACTTCTTGCATAGGTGTGTGATGGTTAATAAAACTGAAGTAATGGTACATTAATTTCCTGTAAAGAGTTATAAATTATAATTTTAAATAAGAATTGTTCATGAGTTACTGAAATAATTGTTAATTACTTTCTGAATTCAGGAGTAGATTTATTCAAAATTATATGATTAGAAACAGCTACTCTGAAAAATAAATTGCAAAATAGATATTGTTATTTAAAAATATGACAAATGGCAGATTAATCCAACTAACTCAAGAGGTAAAACTCCAAAAGCTTGTGAAGTGAAAAGAACCTAGAAAATGTTTTTATAAAAAATACGAAAATTGTAGAATAGGTAAGCGTGAATAAACAATTTGAGTAACAAATGTGATTTTTAAATTGTCAATTTTCAAAATCTTACATTTTCAAATAATTCCAGAAATTCTGTTTGGTACTTAGGATTGTCATCACTTAACCGCACCAGTGGATGTTCTGCTTCATCAACATTTGCTACTTCAGAGTATGCAGTGTATGCTGACAGAAGTTCCTTTTCTCCATAATAACTGTAAACCTGCGTTTTTCATATAAATTTTTTTATTGTATAACGTCGCGAAATTTACGATTGTAATTACTAACCTTGTCGGCCATTAATTTCAATTCGGACTGTGTTGGAATACCATCATCGGCTGGGTAAAACTGAAATCCTAGATTCTTCCATCTTCTAGAGGCGCAGATTTTTCGAAGTGTTTCATAACTTAATCGAAACAAAGTTTAAAAATGAAACTTTTAAGTGTTGGCTGATTAAAAATCAATTAATGAAATAAGAAAACTCACGTCATCTCGGTAAAGCTGGATATACTAATATTCCTCAAATTCCGATGCTCCGTTATGGCAAGAAAGTTAGGTGGAGGGACTTCGAAATCTGTGCGACAGTCCCTTATATCCAATGTCCTAAAGCCATTGTAATATACGAATCGACAAAAACTTGGTATATAACTTTAAGTACGTTATTTAAAATGTTAGATTCTTGATTACCTTAATTGGGGCATAGAGTTCAGAACATTTTCAAAATTAGTGAAATCACCCCTTGTACGAGGAATAGCCAAAAGTTTGAGCTTCTTTAAACTTGTCATGGAATCAATTGTGAAGTCGTCCAAGACTTCCTTATCCAATATCAATTCTTCCAAAGTTTCAGAAAAGTTTG
Organism: Hirudinaria manillensis; assembly: GCA_034509925.1. Taxonomy (NCBI): domain Eukaryota; kingdom Metazoa; phylum Annelida; class Clitellata; order Hirudinida; family Hirudinidae; genus Hirudinaria; species Hirudinaria manillensis. The sequence goes on along the minus strand of CM067529.1, from coordinate 11,842,567 downwards.
TAAAGTCTAAATGTAGCCTAGTGTCACCTCCAGGGCGGTAGTCAAGAGCTGAGAGACGTAACTTTTTTAATTTTGGGAAGCTGGCGGTCAAAAAATGAATTGCTCTTCTTCTAAAAAATTATAATTATAATAAAAGGTCAGTTAGTACTTAAAACACTCGGAATATCGCTTTAAAGCTTACTTCAAATACACGAGATCTAAACATTCAACTGTTGGTCCAAGGTTGCAAAGAATTTTCATAGATTCTTCAGTGACCTTCAACAGGGAAATGGAAAGACTTCTGACCGGATATGTTGACATGGCCAATTGGTCTAAAGTTCTTTCGTGCAGTCGGTTTAATTTTGATAACCTAGGATATAATAGCATGTCAATATTCTTCCATCGAAGGATATCTCTCACTGGTAACAAGTTGCTGAGAAAGTCCTTATGGATGATCCAACTTATTTCTTTGCTTTTCATGATTATTTGCTCAAATAGACAAGGAGGTAGTTTCTTTCTACTCGATGGTTTAACAACAAATTCTTTAAAAACGTCCGCGTAGTTGATGACAACAAACTCCAATAAGTTGTCCTGCATGCTTTTTAGTTTCTCAGTTGACATTTTTATGATAGAATGAAGCGAATACAGAGGGATGTCTGGTTAATGATTTAATTTTATTAACAGCACCATATCTAAACGTTTGATGTTCTGAAGACGTAAAATTTAATATTGTGCATTTTAATTTTAAAATATTAATTACTTAATATACTTTATTTTATAATTTAGTTGATAAAATACTACAGACATCTCTAATTCGAGCTTTATTTTAGCGAACTTATCGACATTTCATCACTGTAATGTATGATGATGTAATCGTTACATTGTAATTCTCTATTACATACTCTGCATAGCCTCTCTTGTACGTCAAATTGGTGTACCTCTTAGGCATTCCAAAAATCTTTGCTCAATTAACAAATCTCGATAAAAAAATAACATTAATAAAGAAGCAAGTCCTGACCTAACCTTAACCCTAAACATAACCCTGGGACGTAATTTTTGTCGGGAATCTTATTTACATTTCTATTCTTTTAAAGCTATAATTTTATTGTTATTATTATTATTATTATTTTAGGGGTTTATTTTTGAGTTGGTTGAATTTTAAAAATTCTTTCATTCATTCATCTTTAGAAATTTCTTCAAGATTAGCTTGTCGTCCGTCATTCTAATCTGTGTCAATAAATTTATCTCGGTTCGATTTCTATGTGCTTAAATTTATTATTGCTTGAATCTCCAAGTAACTTTAGAAAAAAATGCAATTCATTCGATAGATGGCGGATGGAATAATAATAGAAGACGTAAATAATCTCTTTTGTAGTTTTGGAGTTGGGGTTGAATTTGTAATTTTCTGTTTCTAAAGATAACTTTCCGTGCAAATATTATTGATTTTATTAATCTTAATTTAGAAATTGAATTTTATTTAACTCATGAGTTAGGGTCAGGGTCAGGGTTAGGGTTAGGGTAGGGTCAGGGTTAAGGTCAGGGTTAAGGTTATGGTTAAGGTCAGGATTAAGGTTATGGTTAAGGTCAGGGTTAAGGTTAGGGTTAAGGTTGGGGTTAGTGTTACTGTTAGGGTTAGGGTTAGGACCTGCATTTAAGGAACAGTTCCGGACAGAACCATTGAGAAGTGTTCTAATATTTCCTGGTTATGACTTTATGGTAGCAAGTTTATATGGTGGATCTTAGAGTGTAGATGGGATTAAATTAGTCAAAAATTATTAATGATTGTGATAATTACCCTGTGAATGTCTATTTTTAATGTAGACCAACTAGGATGACATAAGGCTGGAAAACATCGTGAATTGAACATCAATCAGTATGACGCAATCAACATAAAATAAACAAATCCGTTCATTGGTTGTTGACATTTAAAGCCATCAATTTCAAATTTAAATTTAAAATCAGCATAATACCCAAATATTTCGCCAACCCAAATGAAGCTTTTAATAGTAACCTAAAAAAAATCCTCATCTTCTTAACAATACGACACACAAGATAGTCAAGTTCAACGATGACATTAGGAACTTTGACCCGAGAGGTCATGACGTCACTGACCTGAGTCAGGGTGCTTACAGGGATAGCGGTGGTAATGGTGATAATGATGATTGTGATGATGGTGATGATGAATAACGTAAACCGTTGACGATGATGGATAGACAAAGGGTCCATTTCCGGCCGGGTCTACTGGCATTATAGCAATTGAAGATGACGTCATCGTTATGTCATCCTGATTGACCTCTGGAGAATTGAGGGTCACCGCTGGATTTGAATCAAGGTCATTTTGGGATTCCCGGTCTCGTCTAGAGAGGATTTCGTCGTGAACTTGCTGACCTTTGTCGTTGTTGTTGTTGTTGCTTTCTTCTACTTGTTGAGAGTCGATCTTGTTTTCATCATCTATTTGTTGAGTGTTGTTCTTGTCGTTTTCGTCTTCTTGTTCTTGTTGGGCGTTGTTATTTTTATCTTTCGCTTGTTGTGTGTTGCTTTTGACTTTCAGAGAATCCATGGACTGGTGAGTTTTGCTGGCGTCGTCAATGTTGCTACTGTTGTTGTCGTAATTGTGGCCAACGTCGTTGTCGTTGTTGTCGTTGCTGGAATCAGCCACGGCAGGTCCACAGTTGTAGCTTGGCGTGATGGATTTCGATCTGCCATCTGGCGAATGATTTTTAGTTTTCGACTCGGATAATTTTCTCTTTTTCTTGTCCACTTTTTTCTTCTTGTCGCCGTCTTTCGAGGCAGCAGACTTAATGACCTGCGACGTGGTCTTCTTGACCTTCTTATCGGAGCTTTCTCCATTAATCAAGGTCACGGTCCTAGTGACCTCTTCTGACGACTGCAGACGCTTCTGACGACTGTCGTCTTTATCAGCGTCGTGGCGACTCGGTCGACAAGCTAACATTTCTGCCAGAAGTCGGCCATTTGAGTACGTCTTTTCGTCGTCTCCTTCGCTTTTCCTTTTCCTATCATCTCCCTCATGTTGTACATTTGCACTCGGTTCCCTCTTTATCCCACCCCAATCGCCAGTCGAATCGCCAGATGGACTGCTGTTCGTCGTACTCTTTGAGGTTTTCCAGACATTCGCAGATTTGTCTTCAGCAGCCGTTGTTCTTGTTAAGCTTTGGAGATGGATTTTGGTTGGATGGAGTGGAATTTGTGCAATTTATGATCGTAAACCGAATGTTGTGAATGTAAAACTTTCATATTTAATGATGACATTAATATCATAATTATTTAAATTATTATTATTATTATTATTGTCATTAATAATAACAATAACTTGAATTTAAATTGTTTTCTAAATTTTAAAAATATTCATCTAAGGTTAAAGAATTTACCTGAAATTCGTCTGATCGTCTTTATCGGATTTGGTGGAAATGCAGTTGAAACCGTAGGAGACTTTGAAAGTTCTTGAAAGAAAAAGTAATGATGATGATGATGACGATGACGACGACGACGACGATGATGGTGATGATGATGACGTAACCCTGATGATGATGATGACGATGATGATTTTGACGACAATAACGTCGCTAATTAATCATATTTTTTTACATAAATTCATTAAAAATTACTTCATTATTTCAAAATGAATTTCTGAACTCAGATGAAACGATTGCGAAATTAAGATTTCTAGGTCTTAGCCAGGCAGCGACCATAAACCTGGCAGGGGTTTTAGTGGAACGACCAGTTGATGACGACTCATTCCTGCGACTGAGATTCCTGCTGCCGTGGCCGCCGTGGCTGCTGTAGCTGCTGTAGTTGCTGTCGCCGGAAGTCCAAATTCTCCAGTGGCAACCTTTTGTCAGTTTTACGGACATTTGACGTTCGTTGATCCATCTTTATTGTGGATTATTCAATAAATAATATTTAATATATAATAAATAATATAATAATAAATAATATTTAATATATAATAAATAATATTTAATATATAATAAATAATATTTAATATATAATAAATAATATAATAAAATATAATAATAAATAATATTTAATATATAATAAATAATATAATAAAATATAATAATAAATAATATTTAATATATAATATTTAACTCATGCTTACATGAATGACAGTTTAATCAGAATAGAAACATTTCAATTATGGATTAAATTATGGGTTAATTATAAATTTATAATAATAATAATAATAAAAATTATTATTTTTATTATTTTTTTATTTTTTAATTATTAAATTATTAAATATTATTATTATTATTAAATTAAGAATTAAAATGTGATTTAATTTTGGATTAAATTGCATATTATTTGTGACTTGCAATTTAGAATGAATTGTTACAAATTAATTATTGCCTAATTATCGTTTAATTTATTTAATTTATTTAATATTTCCAAGACTTTTCGATCAAATTTGATGTTGAAATATTTCTTTAAGAATATTTAAAATAAAGATTTAAATCATTTTATATTTTAGCATTAACAATAGCAGTAACAGCAACAACAACAACAACAACGACGACGACGACGACGACAACAGCAACAACAACAGCAGCAGCAGCAACAACAACAACAACAACAAACCAACTTTTTATCAAGACAATTGACAGCCTCTCTAGCGTCTTGCCCGTACTCAAACCAGACGATGGCACATTCCTCCAAATTATTTGACATCCAGACGTGCGTCAAGGAGCCAAAGGGCCTGAACATGGCATCGACGTCACACACCTCGGTCTCAGGGCTCAGGTTGCCGACGTAGACGTCGTTTAGACCCGGTTCATCGGGTTGTTTCCAATTTCTGGAATCTGTTGGGTCGAGAAGATCAAAATGTTGACAATTTACTATAATAAATTAATAATAAATGTATTATGCCGTTGGAAAGCATCGCACTTAAAGCACATTAAATTACAAAATAATTAATAAATAATTAACATAAAATTATAATAAATTATTATAATGATCGAATTCCAAATGTTGCTGGGGGGTGTTTATCCTACCAATCCCCTCTCTGTACTTACCTGAGGCGAGTTTTACCCTGACTGGTCGTCCGTTGATCAGCCTAGCAATTGCATTCAAGTCAAAATTAATTATAGTATTACTTAATAGTAATAATAACAATAATAATAATAATAAAAGATGACGATGATGGCGCATATTATAATTGATATTAATATTATGATAATAATAATATAATTACATTATATTACTCAGATTATTACAATAATATTGATAATTATTATCATTAATGTTTTTATTATTTTCTCATATCCAACACCACAACCACCAACGTCCCATCAAGGGCCTTGACTGCCTCCCTAGCCTGGTATGACCTCGCATAGGTGACCGCCACTCGTTCTACACCATCCGGCCCCTGATCCTGGTTAAGGGCGCACACCCGACTCAGCCTGCCAAAGACCCCGAAGATGTCTCGGACTTCCCTGTCAGTGGCCGCGTCGCCGAGGTCGTAAAGATAGACCCTCGTAGGCTCCCAATGGCTCGAAACCGGCATCCCAACGGCCAATTCGACCTTGACCCTGGAGCCGCTCATGCGCCTGGTTCAAGAGTTCAAAGGGTAATGGTGGTGAGGTCACATGAGAATGTTATCTGTACTGTAAAGTATATGGTAATACATGGTGGCAACGTTGTATGTTATACATTGTATATTGACCATTCTAGTCTAGTCGGTGATACACCCATCTAGTCATTCACTCATCCGTCCGTCCATTCATCTATTCATCCATCCGTCCATCGTCTACCTGTCCATCCGTCCATCATCCATCGACACATCCACCATAACTACATACTGTATATAATCAACCCCCTCCCAAATCCCTACGGGCCACAAAAGTCACACCGACGTTCCGTTCAGTCGTCTGGCAGCCTCCATGGCCTCTTTCTTTTCACCCAGGTAAACGAGTGCAACCCACGGCCAATGCTTTGCCACCAAAACCTGTTCCAGACTCGGGTATCTCTCGAATGCCTCCGCTATTTCGTCCTCGTCTGCTTCTGAGTCAAGGTCGGTGACCACCAACAATGTTGACCTCTTGACCTTGTCTTCTCTGGACATGACCCGAGACAGGGGTTTGACCTGTTCAGGTTAAGGGCTTAGAAGTAGTTGTTGCTGGTTGTTGGTTATTATATAATAATTGATAATTAAATAATTGAATTTTGTTAATTTTACGTCAAATTATGAATTAATTATGCCTTAAATTACCTTAAATTAAATAGGAATAAAATGTAAAATTATTTATTAAATTAAATTTTAAATTAATTATTATTACTATTATCGAATAATTGCCGATTAAATTGTAGATAAAGTATTGATCATTTATGAATTTAAATCATTATTCATTTATAAAATTATAAAATAAAATATTCAATTATAAAATAAAAATTAAAAAATAAAATCAGAATTATTTGTAATTATTTATTAAATTGAAATATTCGATAAATGATGATCGCTTGTATTTCCTTGGTGTTGGTTGGATGGCTATGCTGCTATTATTTCCATTAATCTTGTCTAATTTCTGCTGAATGTCCTACATGACGTGCGATGTCACGACACGCATGACACGTGTCATAGCCTTAATAAGGACATACTTAATGAGGTTATAACAATCTGCTCGAAATTTTTAATTACAAATGATTATAATAATTATGATTTTAATTTATTATAATTATGAATAATAATTATTATTATGAATAATAATAATTATGAATAATAATTATTATTATGAATAATTATATAATGAATAATATAATAATTATTATTATTATGAATAATTATAATTGTGAATAATTATGATTATAATAATTATTACATGCGATATGTAATTAATAACACGATTATGTAACCAGTAATTATAATAAATTATAATAATTTATTTACTAATAAACAATTATAATATTTTAATAAATATTTAATAAATATTTTAATAAATAATTGTAATAACATCCACGTATGAAACCCTTCCCAAACTAACCTCAGATTTGGACTTTGGAAATTAAAAATTAAATTAAAAATTAAAAATTCAAATTCAAATTAAATAAATAAACAAGAAAATTGAAGAAAATGATTGGAAAACTAATTGCAAATACAAACAATTAGTCTCTACTGGTTCTCAACACACGGAGCAACGACTGTATGCACCGCTTGCATCTTACCATTACATTATTATTATTATTATTATTATTATTATTATTATTATTATTATTATTATTATTATTATTATTATTATTATTATTATTATTATTATTATTATTATTATTATTATTATTATTATTATTATTATTATTATTATCATTATCATTATTATCATTATTATTACCTGATGATAATAATATACTACTACTACTATTAATAATAACAATAATAGTATTCCAAATGATTGATTTTAAAATGATTTTTGTCAATCAGCCAATTTTCCCAAGGGCAACCAGAGGGCAGGAATAGACGGTCGATGACGAAGACGACGACGATGAAGATGACGTAGACGATGATAATTAATTAGAGACTTTAACGAACAAAATAATAATAATAATAATAATAATAATAATAATAATAATAATAATAATAACAATAATAACAACAACAACAATAATAATAATAATAATAATTGCGACAAAATTTTAGCGATTTTTCTATAATGTTCTCCACATCATAGGTGCGAATCGGCCACAGTCAGAGGCAACAACAAGACACACAGATACAAACAAACGGACACACACACGTACACACACGCACACACCCATACCTTACGACACAGATCATCTGATACGTTTAACCAATCAAATCGAGACCACCCAATCCGATCATTTGGAAATCCCCAGAACCGTTTTAAAATCATTATTTATGCAAATTCCCATCTTGACAAAGGAGTTGAATCTGACCAGCTGTCTGTGCCTACAGGTAGAAATGCTCTGGCTGGCTAGCTAGCTAGCTGAACCTGTAGCCATTCCATGCTTTTGGTGTACGACATGAGGTCACATAATTCAGTTGTGCAATCTTGGAAGATACAAAATCAATTGATTTTCATTTCTGGTTGAGGTTGGCAGATGTTTTGTTAATTAACTGCTGAACTGTTGAGTATCAGTATCATCATCTTCGCTACAACAAAACAACAGCAACAACAACAGCAACAAACTGGCAACTTAGAAGTTGCAATTTCCGAGTAACTCGACAAAATAACTTCATCCCTCATTTCGTAAATCTTAGGTCTTGCCGAGTGAAATTTGTCAAACTGGAGTTAATGACGTGACTATCGTTGGTGATCGCTTTGCAAGCAGGTCACGCTTGAGTGCTCACCCTGATAACGCTGGGGATGCTGTGGGCCCGCCATTCTCGACCCATGATAGCGAAAGGTGTTTTGTGAAATTTAAGTCGATTTAGGATAATAATTTGAAGGTTTTATTTAAAAAAAGGAATTATTTATCTTAATTTAAATTTAAATTTTTACTTATCTTCGTTTCGGGATTGAGATACACGATAAGGCTGAACGACGGAAGGATTACAAATCTGGAAACTGATTGGTTAGTCAGGAGGAATAAAGACATGACTTAATTTATTAGTAAATAATAATTAAAATAGTAGATGAATTGGGAACAGAATTGATTTGATAATAATTATATTAATATGTTGACCTCACCCTACAAAAACTATCATCATAATCATCATCAACGCCATCGTTCTTTATCAATCATCATCAATCATCACCCAATCAACATTCCGCGACCAGAGCCCATTCAAGACCGGCCTTTTACCAAGAGAGGTCAGAGTTCAGAGGTCATGACATCGTCAGGGTTAGGGGATTCAACGTCGGCCGTCAAGGAAGAGGGTCTTCTGATCCGTGTTGATAACCTCGGACCTGGAGCGACCGGAAAGGAAGTCGCGCACATCTTTGCCCAGTACGGAAAGCTGATCAAGGTATTCACCTCAAGATGTAAGCCATGGATTGCCTACGTACACTTTGAGGACGAAAAGGAAGCCAAAAAGGCCATCAGACGACTCCACATGACGTTAGTGACGTTAGTTTGATTTCGCACTGGACCAAGGCATTTAATCAGTGGGGATTTAGATTGTACCTCCTGCCTTAGCAGTTAATTCCTCGTTAAACCGACTAAATTAATAATAATAATAATAATAATAATAATAATAATAATAATAATAATAATATCAATAATTATAAATATTAATAAATTTTCATTTAAATTTAAAATCCAGTTACATCAATGGCAGGCAAGTCATAGTGAAATCGTCAAAAGGTAAGAAACTCGATTTCAATTGCATCGCAACCCAATGCAACGACCCTTAACCTTTTGCCCTCCATGACCTCTCGCTCCATACCACCCACTCACCCAACCGCACCAAAGAATGCACCTATAGAACCACTACCCCAACCGCCTCCCAAATGGTTCTGCAGATGATATAGGCAGCTTTGCCTGGAAAAGCTCGGAGGTTTTCGTGAGCGGACTTGGAGAAAATCCGGACCAAGATAAGCTGATCGCGACCTTCAGAATCTTCGGTGACCTCAAGCACGTCTGGGTCAAGAGGTCAGACGAGGCGTTCGTCATCTTCCAAGAGGTCAAGGACGCCGTGTGTGCAGCCAGGTGCCTTGACGGAGTGTCGGTACAACTGGCCTTGTGTGACTCAACGTGACGTGTCTTTTTTAATATTGGATCGAAATTATAATTAATAATTAAAATAATAATTAAAATTATAATATTCATTATGTTTCCTTTTACTATTCATGAGGAAAAATAATAAATAAATAAATAAATAAATAAATAAATAAATAAATAAATAAATAGATAAATAAATAGATAAATAAATAAACAAACAAATGTTTATAATGCCAGAAAAATGAACAGCAGACGAATCAAAGTTCAACTCAACAATGGTGGGATTCCATTATTTTCTAAAAAAATCATTTCCTAAATTTTACAAAACAAAAAACAACGCCATCTCGTGACCTCAATTGACCTCTTCTCGTACAGGGCTTTCCAAGGGGGCATCCATGGTATGCATCGATGGCTTGGGAGAGGCCGCCCAAATCAAAGAATTGAAGGACATCTTCCAGCATTACGGATCCCTGAACCACGTGTGGATGGACCACTATCGGCCGGGACGGGCCTACGCGTTCTTTGACGAAGAATCAGACGCCAAGAACGCGATCAAGTGCCTCGACGGGAGGTCGGTTTGGCCCTGAGGGTTCGTTTGGGTGCTTGGAGGGTCATTTGAGGTCATCGGGAGGTCGTTTTAGGTCATTGCGCGGGTCATTCTAGGTCATTCCAAGGAGGAAGATCGCATGACGTAATGTGATGACCATTCGTTATGAATAATAATAATAATAATAATAATAATAATAATAATAATAATAGTGATAATAATACTAATAATAATAATAATAATAACGATCGGGATACAATTTCCAAATCAGTTGGATAAGCGGCAAAAAGGTCAGAGTGTCTTCATCCATGACGGAGTGCAGGTGGTCGATCTGGATGACGGATTCGAAATCAGTCGACCATAAATGGGACGTCGTACCTGATAGGGGCAGCCAAAGTTCAACGAGGTCAGTGCGAGTTCAAGTGTCAACCCTGTAGTGTCAAGCTGTAGTGGACATTCTATAGGTGTAATAGTTAGATGGAGAGAAGATATAATTAATTACTGGATGAATAATTAATAATTGTTATAATAAATTGTAATTATTATTATAATAAAATATAATTATTATAATAAATACCGTGATAATGTTTTCTTATAATATAATATTAATATAAAATATAATATTATAATAACCTGATTAATATTATAATGAGTACTGATTAATATTAATAACGGTCATAGGTAATTAGTAATAAATTATTATTAGGGTTAGGGTTAGGGTTAGGGTTACGGTTGGGGTTAGGGTTAGGCCATCACTAACATTAAATCGTGGATGCAATAGCTTTCAAAGCAGAACACATATTATAATTTAAGAAAAAAAAATTAATTTTAAGATCTTTAATTCGATTTTATTCATTAATTCTTAAAATTAATAATAATCACTAATAATCGCTGCAGTTCACCAATCTCTTCCGGGGACAAATCCACCACCCTGATCTGCAACATTCCGGGCCACCCCGGTTCGTGTTATTTGTAATAATGATAATAATAATAGCAATAATAATAATAATAACAATAATAATAGTAATAATAGTAATAATAATAATAATAATTGTAATTTATAATTCTGTAATTATGGCAGCCGATACGGTCCTGATGGACAGATCGATACGGAAAAGAAAGCACGATGTGGACGATAAAGAGGTGTTGACGGAGAGACTCTTGAAGATCAAGATGCTCCTGAATTTGGCTGAGGCTGAACTCCAATCCCTGATCAAGGATCGACTGTGGATACCCTGACCACTGACCTCCACCCGGTATGGGGTGTGGTTCAGGGATTAGATGGATAAGGGTCACTCTCCGCCATCTGTACGCCCTTGGAAAGAAGGAAGGCTGACTATGATCAGAATGATGATGACGATGACGACTGCGATGATGACTATGATGATGAATATATTCGATTCGATTATCTGTCATCTGTTCAGAGTTCCATGGCGATGATTATGATGATGATGACGACGACGATGACGATGATAATGATGAATTTGAATGACTCATGTCATTATGTAATAATCGTTTGGAATTAACTACGACGAAAGTTGCCCGCGAAACTTACTTTAGAAGATACCAAATATTATTATTATTTATTTATTTTTTTTTTTAAATTCAGAGTGCTCTTTAACAAGGCGTTTAAAAATAATAACTAAAATCAACTTAAAGTAAAACATTAATTTAATAGAAATAATAATTTAATAAAATAATAATATAATAAAATAATAATTTAATTTAAAAAAATAAAATCACGCCTTCAGGAGAAATCCGTGATTACAATCTATTCGTTAGAGTCTGAAAAATACAGGAACCCAAAATGAACATCAACGAACATCTGGTGTCAATGACAGGAAGTCAACCAAAACCAACAGACGAGGTCAGCAACAATTGAATCAGATTTCAGACAAGAAAAGTTAATAAATAAATAAATAAACAAACAAATAAATAAGTAAATAAATATATAAATAATGAATAAATACAAACACGAATAATATTAATTAATAAAATAAAATAAATAAAGAATGAACAAAATAATAATAAAAGAATTTAAGACCAGAAAAAAAGAAAAAAATCCGAAGTGGAAATCTTTTCCACACGGAAGCTGCAAGAGAGGATCACTTCCGGCGGAAGTTCCGACATCGCGGGAAAACCTTTTCGGAGGGAATCTTTATAGGGACTCGGATGGAACTCGCCACTTTGGCATCATCATCATCAAATTCATCATCGTTATCATCATCTTTATCATCACCATCATCGTCATCATTATCATCACCATCATCACCATCGTAATCATAACCATCGTCACATTCGACGTCATCATCATCATCATCATCACTGTCACATTCATCGTCTTCAATATAATCACAATCATCATCTCTTCGACAGCCATCGTATTTATAGTCATCGTCGTCATCATCGTT
>CM067529.1:11812500-11822500 GCA_034509925.1 Hirudinaria manillensis | reverse complement strand
TTGTATAGCATATACGGAATATATTATATTGTCATTATCCAGTATAAACCATAAAAGTTTATAAACAAATAATTCTTATTATAATTATTTTCATTACAATGATATAACAATAAAATCTTATAACTATTATTCAACATGGTAATACCTAATGAGGCTACTTAGTTAACAATATTTTTCCTTAGCATAATTTATTAAAATATTCATAAAAATCCTTCTACTCACCTGACAAAGTCCACTGCTCTTCCAGCTCTTGTCGTTTCCGTTGCTGGACTCCAAACCGCTGAAGTCCATGATGGTGATATTGATCCTTTGACCTGTCAGTGAGGGAGTGATTGAGCAAATGAGTGAGGAAGGGAGTGAGGAAGGGAGTGAATGGGTAGTTAAGTGAATGGGAGTTGGTGAGTGAGTGAGTGGTTGAGTATATGGGAGTGGGTAATTGAGTAAATGAGTGAGTGGGTAGTTGAGTGAATGGGAGTTGGTGAGTGAATAATAATAATAATAATAATAATAGTTAATTTATATAGCGCCATATGCCTAGCGTCGGAGGCGCTTTGTGTGATCTTGTGTCTAGTCTGGTAGGTATTTCCTGAAGAGGTGAGTCTTCAGGTGACGCTTGAAGGGCTCCAGGGATGGCTGGGCTCTCACAGAATGAGTGAGTAAGTGACTGGCTGAGTGAGTAATCTGAATCTAGTCTGAATGTTTTCCAAAACCCAACTCAGTAGTTATACCTTTTAGTATCCTGTTAACAGACCCCGAATCCTAACCCCATATAAAAAACACAAATTGACCGCATTTGATCCCCTCCGATCTTGGCTTGCGCCGGTCACCCCGTCACTTTTGTCTCACCTGGTAGGGCCCTGATGGACCACGGGTGATCCAGGCCCCCACAATTTGTGATCTCCGTGATGTAGTTGGACACGACACCGCTGTACATGAACGTCGTTTTGACTCCGTGGTTGAGATACGATGCAGTGTCTTTGGTCCTGTTGACTGCGACTTCCGTGGGAGAGGATCTGCCGTTGGACAGACAGACGGAACTGTCTTTGCTGGCATGGACAGGATTGTTTACTGGAGTTGTCGGTAAATGTATGAATTTCAATTAATTAAGTAATATTCTAAATTACTTGAAATATTATATTATATTATATTATAAATCTCAGCTAACCTTTAACACAGGTATACATGACCTCTAGGTAACCCCTAAGGTCTTCCGGGCAGGGGTTAAAGTTCAAAAGGTCACGAACGTTCAGGGTACATGTGGCCCGGCCGGAACACAGCTGGTCCAGATGGGAAATGATGTTGACGCTGCAGCCCAATGAACCGTAGTCAGCTACCAAACAGGTGCCCACCTTCATACGTCCGTAACTGTAATACAGGTATGCGATGTACACAGTACACGATAAGGGTACACGGTGAGGATTGGATAGTTCGATAATGCAGGCGTACACAATATGTTATAATATGTAGATATATCAAATAAATCATAATATTACTGTACACATTGAAATTAATAACGATGTACCGTGATAAGTTTACATGGTACACAATGAAGATACAACTTCGGGCTTAGGTTAAAGGTTAACAAAGATGTGCGTGTAATTACTAATAATAATAACCAATTGATAAATTTTATTATTATTATTATTAATATATAATAAGTTGATATATAATTATTAATAATATTACGTTATGGGTGTCCAGTGAACAGTGATTTTCATGTATTTTAGGTATTAATTCCACTAATCGAGCAAAAATGGGAAAAAATGTTTTGAAATGAATCGGTCTCCAAGTTTTAAAATTCGAATTGAATGGACGGACGGATGGACAGATGGATGGATGGATGGATGGATGGATGGATGGATGGATGGATGGATGGATGGATGGATGGATGGATGGACGAATGGAGGGATGGACGGGTGAAGGGATGAATGAAACTCAGTGCAACATGAAATATAAGTCTTTCCATTGAATATTTCCTTTTGTCAGAGGATTATCTTTACTTGCGAGTTGTGCTCTATCATTAAATAAATAGATAATAATAATAATAGTAATAATAATAAATAATAATTCATATAATAATAATAAATAATAATTCATATAATAATAATAAATAATAATTCATATAATAATATTATTACTATTGTTATTGTTATCAACAAATATGATTCTTTATTACATTTTGTCCTAATGATTATAATATTTGTTAATTCGCAGAAAAAAACCATCATGATTGATGAACTAGCATTTAGAAGTTTCATCCTCTCGATCAAACGAATCGCTGACAGGTAGATGGACGGACGGACGGATGGATGGATGAATGGATGAGTGAAAGGACTGACGGATGGAGGGGCGGATGGATGGATGGATGGATGGATGGATGGATGGATGGATGGATGGATGGATGGATGGATGGATGGATGGATGGATGGATGGATGGATGGATGGAAGGATGGACGGAAGGACAAACAACAATTTGGCCATTTGCAACTTCCGGTGTGCTCCCATTTCATTCTCTGTGACTTCAAAGGAACAACCGTGTGTTTGTCGGTCGATATTATGTTTAACATCATCATCATCATCGTCATCGTCGTCGTCGTCGTCGTCGTCGTCATCATCGTCATCGTCATCATCGTCATCATCGTCATCGTCGTCGTCATCGCCACCGCCTTCTCATTCTTTGTTCTTCACTCGTGCAGTGCATGTCATCCATTGCTCCGGGATCGCCTTACACGGACTCGTAATAAAACATTTTCGACGAACGTCCATGCGATTATGATGAAGACGACGACGACGATGACGACGATGACGACGATGATGATGATGTTGAGGAGGAGAAGGAGGACGATGACGATGATGATCATGATGTCGACGATGATGAAGGTGGTATTGACGGTGACGATGATGACGACGACGACGATGATGATGATGATGATGGTGACGACGACGATGATGATGATGGTTATTTTGATGATGATGAAGGTGGTATTGACGGTGACGATGATGATGACGATGACGATGACATTGAGACAGATATTTATGTTGATCTAGGAGACCAAAAATGACCCTATGTACTCGCAAAAGCTATTAGGCAGAACGATAAATAATTTCCAGAGTAATTATTATTGTCCTCGTTCCTGTTATTATCTGTACGTCGCAAAAAAATTATATTTTATAACATTAATAATAATAATGACAAAAATATTTATTATTGTTATTATTATTATTATTATAGTTATTATTATTATAATAATTATAATTATTATTATTATTATTGTTGTTGTTGTTGTTGTTATTATTATTATTATTATCATTATTATTATTGTTATTGATGATTGAATAATAATAATTATTATTATTATAACAATTGATGATGACATGATGATGATACATCAATTTTAATAACATTTGTTATTAATGTAATTATTACTTATTTTATTTTATTTCTGTCGTTGCCATGGTTCCCATTGCGTGTGACAAATACGATTTTAACGACGATAACTCATCCCTACGGTCGTTACAGTCATCATCATCATCATCGTCGTCGTCGTCGTCTTCATCATCTCTTCATTAATATTCATGAGCTGGTTTTATGCCTTCGCATTTCAGGATGGCGATAAATAATTGCGTCATAAATAGCAGCAACCCGTCATCATCCTCTTCTTCTTCCTCCTCAAAGTTGTCATCATCATCATCATCGTCGTCATCATCGTCGTCATCATCATCATCATCATCGTCGTCATCGTCGTCGTCGTCGTCATCATCATCGTCATCAGCATCGTCCTCGTCCTCGTCATCATCATCGTCATCATCATCGTCGTCGTCGTCATCGTCATCATGGAGACTGATATCGTAACTTTAAGCGTGACGTCTCCGTCTCAAATCGAACGGCCGCCATTTTCTTCGGTTTCGCTTTTGATTTCCATCAAAAGGGAATTCCCCGGTTTTTCCATTCATTGCGTTGTCACCTCCGATGCCACGCTCGACTGAATCCCGATATGAAATCCTTTCGGATCTTCACGCTTCGCTGACTCCTTTTGCCGCTCCGCTGTCAGCTAATTACGTCATAATTATTTTATTATTACTTTATATTATCAATATTATCAATAATTATTATAATATATAATATAATATATAATTAACACAAAAATTTTTATTATTATTATTATTGTTATTTTTATTATTATAATTACTATTATCATTATTATTATTATTATCAATATTATTTTTTTTTAATTAATGAAATTATTTAATTTATTATTATAAACTAATTGTTTGATTAATTATGTTTAATTAAAGTACTTTTAAATAATTGTAATAATATTATTATTTGAATTATTTTATTTATTATTTTGAATTAAATGAATTATTTCATTAAGCACTAAAACAATGCCACTCGAGAAATTTTTCAAATAGAAGGTAGACTGTCTCTTTAAAACAGATTTTTTTTTCAGACAATAGTAAGATGTTAATCATCATCATCATCATCATCATCATCGTCGTCGTCGTCGTCATCATCAACATCATCGTCGTCGTCGTCGTCATCATCATAATCGTCGCCATTAATTTAGAAAAGTAGGGAGTATCAAAGATTTCACTTCTTAATGCACCAAGAAAATATGTTCAAACATTTTTTTCTTTCATATTTTGCAATTATTTTGGAATTTCTCCATTTTTTTGTCTCTATTTTCGAAAAAGTTCAGCATCAAAGATTATTTAAACTTAACTCGGAGATTCAAAAAAAAAAAAAGATATTAATAATAATAATAAGGACTTCCTTTGTGATATCATTAATCCGTAATCACCATTATCGTCATCACCAACAACAACAATAAAAATATCAGCACCGTTATCATCATCATCATTAGCATCAGCATCACTATCATATTCATCACATCATCGTCATCATCATTATTATCATCATCACCATTATCACCGTCATCATCACCATCATCATCATCATCATCACCACCACCATCACCACCACCACCACAACCATCATCATCATCATCGTCATCATCATCATCATCATCATCATCACCACAACCAACACCACCACCACCACAACCATCATCATCATCATCACCACAACCATCATCATCATCATCACCACAACCACCAACACCACCACCACCACAACCATCATCATCATCATCATCACCACAACCAACACCACCACCACCACAACCATCATCATCATCATCATCATCATCATCACCTGGCGTGTTGAATGACTGCAACTTCATCTTCCTCGGAGCATTTCGTCCTGAAAGTGTCCTTCTCGCAGAAGTCACGATAAACTGCAATTTAATTAATAAATTGATTAATAAATAAATTAATTAATTGGTTTATTTATCGATTAAATGGTTATTTTTATTATTTTTTTCTTTTATCAGTTAATTATTTATTAAACTTTAATAATTTTAAATTATATTTTTAAATTTTAATCCATTTTATGAGATATTTATTAAAATTAATTTTTATTTGTCTTAAAAAGATCGTTAACTGGTTTACCGACCACAATTTACGGTCATTGGATACGATAATAAATTTCGTAAAACGTATAATGATGACGATGACGACGATGATGATGATTATGATGACGATTCTTACAATGTTGATGACGATGATGATGATGATAAGGATGACGACGACGACGATGATGGTAATGTTGATGAAAGACGAGGGGTTTGAAACAAAAAAGTGGAATCTGTTTTCCTTCTGAACCAAGTTAATCCGAAATCCTGCTCTTAATCTGGAGACGTTCGTGATTCTTATTATAATGATGATGATGATGATGATGATGACGACGATGACGATGACGATGACGACGAGGCTGTGATTATAGCCGTGATGATGATGATGATGATACTTTCAAATCACGTCTGGCTGGCTAGATTCTATTGCGACCATTAAATCAAAACGGTCACCACGGACCGCCATCATCATCATCATCATCATCATCATCATCATCATCATCTTCATCATCGCCATCATCGTCGTCGTCGTCCTCGCAGACGTCATCAAGTCGGTCGCCATGGAAACAGCAGAGGACGCGGTCATTGTCGTTGTAACAATGGGGGAAAGCAATAACGCCATCTAGAATGAGGAGCTGAGATTTTTGTTGACGATGACGACGACGACGATGGTGCTGATGACGACGACGATGATGGTGCTGATGACGATGACGACGATGATGGTGCTAATGACGATGACGACGACGATGATGACGGACGTGTGGATGCTTTTATTGCTGTTTTTGCCGTTGTCGGCCGTTATGTTGGTAATATCGAAGACAACTATGGTGTTTATGATGCAGTAAGGTCGGTCACGGTTGATGATGATGATGATGATGATGATGATGATGATGATGATGATGATGATGATGATGATGATGATGATGATGATGATGATGATGATGATGATGATGATGATGATGATGATGATGATGATGATGATGATGATGATGATGATGATGGCGATGATGATGACGACGACGATGACGATGAGGATGATGATGATGGGTGGGGAAGTTGATGGTCGTCATGATGATGATGATGATGATGTGATGATATAGGATAGCCGTTTTATACTCCACTATTTCAGAACAAGAGTCTCAGACACGTACATCCGTAAAAACAGAGCTTGAAACCGACCGAGCATGGATGCATCCATGCATGCAGTCGTGTTTTCATTCGTTCATTCGTTCGTCCATCCATCGATCCATCCATCCGTCCGACCGCCCGTCAGTTCGTTCCTTCTTTTTTTCATTCATCCATCCGTCCTTACATTCGTCAGTACATTCTTTCTACCGTTAGCAAATGCATCCATCCATTCATCCATGCATCCATGCATGCACGGAACACTGGCACTTCTTCCATCATTTCGTCCATTCGACCGTCCATCCGTCCATTTGCCCGTCCGTCCATCCATCCATCCATCCATCCATCCATCCATCCATCCATCCATCCATCCATCCATCCATCCATCCATCCATCCATCCATCCATCCATCCATCCATCCATCCATCCATCCATCCATCCATCCATCCATCCATCCATCCATCCATCCATCCATCCATCCATCCATCCATCCATCCATCCATCCATCCATCCATCCATCCATCCATCCATCCATCCATCCATCCATCCATCCATCCATCCATCCATCCATCCATCCATCCATCCATCCATCCATCCATCCATCCATCCATCCATCCATCCATCCATCCATCCATCCATCCATCCATCCATCCATCCATCCATCCATCCATCCATCCATCCATCCATCCATCCATCCATCCATCCATCCATCCATCCATCCATCCATCCATCCATCCATCCATCCATCCATCCATCCATCCATCCATCCATCCATCCATCCATCCATCCATCTAATAAAAACTCCTTCCTGGCTCTCGGAAAAACAAATTTCAAATCCAAGATCTTAATGGAGTCTCCGCGAGACTCGGATTTCATTCAATTTATCGGAGATTTGAGAGAAAAAAAATCTTTTTCTTTTATTTCGTTTGTTTGTTTGTTTGTTTGTTTGTTTGTTTGTCTCTGTTTGCCCGTTCGTTCGATTGTTTGATTGTTTGATTATCTGTCTGTTTCTTTGTTTGTTTATTCATCTTTGTGTTTGTATCTGTAAGATTTTTTATCTGGTGCTGATTTTATTATTGATTTGATTTCATTTTCTTTACTTATTTCTGCGAAATTATTAATTTATTATTATTATTATTCCATTATTATTATTATTATTATTATTATTATTATTATTAGTTTAATACCAATACTAATAAATGCCTTGAATACCAAAGCGAGGCCGAGGATTTGAATGAAAATGACGTCATGGACGATGTTTGGAAAGTAAACAAAAGCAGGACTTATCAATTATTGACTAACGGTTTAACGTCATCCATACCATTCATTCATCATACCATCCGTCCGTCTGTCCATGAGTCAATCCATCCATCCATACCATTCATTCATCATACCATCCGTCCGTCTGTCCATAAGTCAATCCATCCATCCATCCATCCATCCATCCATCCATCCATCCATCCATCCATCCATCCATCCATCCATCCATCCATCCATCCATCCATCCATCCATCCATCCATCCATCCATCCATCCATCCATCCATCCATCCATCCATCCATCCATCCATCCATCCGTCCATCCATCCATCTATCCATCCATGTATCACTTATGTCTACGTCAACTTGGCACGGATAGTAGCCATAAATATTCAGCGTGACGTCATTGATACGTCGTATCCAGGTACTAACTCATCGGTCAAGGTTGAAGGGAATCCGAGAAAATACAAAAAAAAAACCGGCAGTGGAAAATCTGCCCAATGCTTTAACGTTGACGCTTGGGAGAAGAAATTGGAGATGCCACTTTGAGACAATCTTTCTTTGGAGGACAATGAAAGTAGGGTGTGCTTGGGTAGGTTTTGGGTGGATTGGGGTAGGTATGGGTAGATATGGAAGGACTGGGTAGGTTTTTGTGGACAATTGAGAAGAACTAGTTTATTATAACTGCTTGTGAGTAGATTTAAGTAGAATCGTAACGTGAGCAGAGATTGACCGACGAATATTTGGAATTAACAGGGGTCAATAGAATCTAATGCTCCCGTGAGTAGCTTGGGGCAGCTTAGGTTCTCCTAGGGTGTACCCTGCTACTCTACCCTAGGGTAGAGGTCTAGTTCCCGGTCAGAAATACGACGGCTGTTCTAATTGACCGAGGTTACTGAGGTCACGAGTGCGTGAATATCACCTGCTTCTCAATCTCTTCTTTGGCGCGCTTCATTGCATCCCGAAGAATCTCAGATTGAGGGAGAATTAAAATGTAAATGAAGGAATAATGGTTTTTTTTGGTGGGTTTCATGATAAGATTGATGATCCTTGAATCGGTTGGTTTGGTTGGTTTTGGTTGATTTGTCGGTTGAAATTAACCTGCAAAATATCTTATTATAAATTTTAAACATTTCATGTAAACGATAATCTAATATAAACAACAAATTCGATTATAATAAAGGTGGCGGTTACGACGAGAGGATGATAACGACGAAGATGATGAAGGTGGTAGTGATGATGATGATGGAACTGATGACGACGACAACGATGATGACAATGACGATGACGATGATGATAATGACGATTATGATAGCGATGATCATGACGATGATGATGATGATGTTTGTTGCCGCCCAACTCTAAATGCGAAATTATTCGAAGATAAAAACAAATTATGAAAATAATCATCCGCCAAACGATATAAATAATTTAATTATGTCATAATAATCTCTAAAATAATTTAATTTTATTCCCCGTTGAACATCCCTCGTCCCTTTAGGAAAATGGCGTCCGTGTGTCTTCTGCACTCGAATTTTTAATCGGATTTTTTTTTCTTTTATTATGATTAAAACAAATAATAATCAGTAATAATAATAAGCGCTTAATGAACAGCAATTAACAATAATAACAGTAATACTAATAATAATAACTTTAAATTTATAATAAAATATATACCTAGGATAGTAATATTATTATTATTAATATCAATATTAATGTATAACTTTTCTTTTTCTTCTCGGCTAAGCCATTATTATTATTATTATTAATGCTATTATTATTATTAATGCTATTATTATTATTATTATATTTATTATTATTGCTATACATTCTTTTTCCCATCGGCTCCAGCCACTAGAGCGATCCGGTTAGCCGGCGCTCCTGGAATACTTGCACGTGG
Organism: Hirudinaria manillensis; assembly: GCA_034509925.1. Taxonomy (NCBI): domain Eukaryota; kingdom Metazoa; phylum Annelida; class Clitellata; order Hirudinida; family Hirudinidae; genus Hirudinaria; species Hirudinaria manillensis. Next base: position 11,812,743 of record CM067529.1, on the reverse strand, counting down.
ACCATGAATCTCGTGTTAACCTCCCTTGGATGGAAAGAATTTGTCCTGACAGACGTCCAGACTCGGCCCTGGAACAATGGAAGCCTTCAGAAAGACGAAACGTGTATCTTTTACTTTACGGACGCCGGGCGATAATAGGCTCAGCTGTTCTTGGACGTAGGCGAGAAAACAAAAGAATTTTAAACGCAAAAAAAGAAAATAAGTGAAAATCGTTTTGTTACGTTTTTGTCCTTTCTGTTTTTA
>CM067529.1:11780000-11802500 GCA_034509925.1 Hirudinaria manillensis | reverse complement strand
TGGTGATGACAACTACGACGACGACGATGATAATGACGTCCTCAGCGACAATGACTGACGTATTTTTGATGACGACGACGACGGAGATGATAAAACAGATGTTTGAATCGGTAAACATAGTAGTCATCGTCGTCGTCATCGTCATCATCATCGTCAACAACTACTTCTGGAATAAAATCATCCATCATCCGTCCATTGTTCAAGTCAACCTTGTCGTTATCATTATCATAAATAACAACAACAACAACTACTACAATTGGTACAGCATCACCATCATCATCCGTCCGTCCGTCCATCAATCGTTCAAATTCCAGGTCCGTTTCTCTGAGAATCGCCAACAAGACGAACTTCCACAAACCCAAGTCCTCCGAATTCGACTCCCAGCACGGCAAAAACCTGCCGCTTGCAGAACTCCTGCTCAGAGTTCAGAACCAGGACTCCTGGATGTTTGACAGACCGTCACTCTACGAGAGAAGAATGAAGAGGATGAAGACGCAGATGGCCGAGGCTGGTCAACAACAACAACAACAGGAGCAGCAACAACATCAACCACAATCACAACAGCAACAACAACGACAACAAGGTCTCGAGTCACGGTCAAAAGCCGCCGGTCTTGCCGTTGCAAGTGGTAACCGAGAGTCACGAACTTTGACTTCGGCAGGGACAGACTCCAGACTTACGAAACCACCGTCAACAACAACATCATCACCGTCGTCATTGCCAACAACAACAACGATGACCACGACGGCTACGACAAAAACAACAAACCCAGAAAGGCATCCCCAGAGGGCCAAAACTGCCAAACCCGCATTGCCCCCAAAACCCAAGGCATTTCCAGCATCGTCGTCGTCGTCGTCAGTTCAACCGCCATCTTCGTCGTCGTCGTCATCTTCTTTACCTTCGTTGGAAAACTCAAAATCCATGGAGAGAAACAATCAAGTCGCCGACAGCTCTTCCAAAATCAAGGAAAAAAGTAGGTCAACGTCAGCGACCCAGTTTGTCTGGATTGGTCGGCGATTGATCCAATTAGAGAGTCGAAGCTGATTCAAAGTGATTGAACGAGACGGGCCAACTGAGGGTACAAACGATGGGAGGATGGATGGATGGATGGACGGACGGACGGATTGATGGATGGACAGACGGGCGGACGGACGGATGGATGGATGGACGGACGTGCGGGCGGACGGACGGATTGATGGATGGACGAGATTGTCTATTGTTGCTGGGATTTGAAAATCTTTCTCGTGCGTCCAAATAGATTAAATGAAAATGTGAAGAAAGAGTGAGTGAGTAAGTGAGAAAGAATGAAAGAGAGAGAGAGAGAGAGAGAGAGAGTGAGTGAGAGAAGGAGAGATGGTGATGATGACGAAGTGAGCGCCAATTTCAAGTTCTCAGGTGGGCGATGCAATTAGAGCCATTTTGATTGCTAAGATTTCGATGACGACGATTAATCTTACGGCTGTGATTATGATGATGATGATGATGATTAAAATAATAATAATAATAATAATAATAATAATAATAATAATAATAATAATAATAATAATAATAATAATAATAATAATAATAATAATAACAATAGTAATAAATAATAATAATATTAATGATAATAACAGTAATAAATAATAATAATAATAATAATAGCAGTAATAATAATAATAATAATAAAATTAATAATAATAATAATAATAACAATAGTAATAAATAATAATATTATTAATAACGACTTAATAAGCAATAAAAATGTTTAAATTCTGGAAATGCATGTGGACAAATAGCAAATAACAAATTTGAAGAAAGATGGTTAAACAGATTTTCTGTTCAAGACGCTTTAGATTGGCAGACGACGTTTAATTCATCTTATGTAACTTTATAATTTATATTTATGGTCCCAGGGTTGACCCCTGACCCGTCTGGGGACCTTAAGTATTAGGAGAGGTCTTTCGGCTATTGTTGATTGGTGCAGGGCTCAATAAATATTTTAATAATATTAATAATAATAATATTAACGAGTTTATATAAGTCTGTAACGACGAACGCTTGCGGGCTTTCTCACAATAACGTTTTTTTTTTCATGTTAAAAATTTGCAAGAATAAATAGATTTAAATAAAAAACAAATAATAATTCATTCATTCATTCGTTCGTTCGTTCGTTCGTTCGTTCGTTCAATCAACCAATCAATCAATCAATCAATCAATCAATCAATCAATCAATCAATCAATCAATCAATCAATCAATCAATCAATCAATCAATCAATCAATCAATCAATCAATCAATCAATCAATCAATCAATCAATCAATCAATCAATCAATCAATCAATCAATCAATCAATCATTCATTCGTTCATTCATTCATTCATTCGTAACCTCTTCACTATACCCTACAGCATCACCTAAGGTCGCATCATCATCGTCGTCATCATCATCCACGTCAGAAGGGTGTACCCTGGTCTTGCCGCGGGCCGAACTCCCACCGAGGTTCAAAAGACTCCTCTTCAAAACACCCCCAAGGATTTCCTCGAAACACGTCCAAAGGCCGAAACGACTCAGCATTCTCAGAGAAGCGAACGACGACGACGACGACGACGATGGTGGTGGTGGCGATGATGACGACGACGACGACGATGTCAATGATAATGCCGGTATTACAGGAGAAGATGATGCTGATTATGATGATGGTGGTGATGACGATACCAGTGGAAGAAAGAAAAATGAAATTATGCATAATAATTTCAAGAGAAATAATATCGCCACCAATGGTGGGAAAATTATGGACGTCGGTTATGATGATGATCCCGAGAAATACAAGACCGACCTGCTGAAGACCTTGGAATGGATTCAAGAAGAATTGGTAATTCCGTAATGGCTGCATAATTTATTATAATTATTATTTACCGATGATGATGATGATGACCTGATTCAGATATAATTAATAATAATAATAATAACAATAATAATAATATTAACAATAACAATAACAACATCAGTGATGGTGACAATAATAACTTTATTTCAGTTAATTTCAATTTTATTTAATCACAGATTCTTAATCTTCATCGTCATCATCATAATCATCGTCATCATCATAATCATCATCATCACCATCATCATCATCGTCGTCATCATTATCATCACTATCAATGCCATGATGAGGACCACCGAAATTGTCAACGTTTTCTAAACCTCAACAGTCGGGAGACTCGATTGAAACTACTACTGCTACTACTATCATCACCACCGTGATGGTGTGAAGGAAGGAACGAAGGATGAAAGAAATGCTTTTCTTCGTAAACAAATCCGAAGACCGACATTGTTATCGAAGTTCACTCACTCATTCACTCACCTCCCTTTGGACATCCTCATCGTCATCATCATCATCATCATCGTCGTCGTCGTCATCATCATCATCATCATCATCGTCATCATCATCATCGTCGTCGTCATCATCATCATAAGGGCCATCTTCGTCGTCGTCGTCATCAAAATCATAGCTGAGCTCGTATTACGAATAAGGAAATAATGTCAAATATTCTACGATTTCAAACACATACTTCGTCGTGGAGGATAATTTTAAGGGATTTATATTTTTTATAATTAAAATTTAAAAAAAATTAAATAATAATAATAATAATAATTATAATAGCAATAATAATAACAATAATAATAAAATAATAATAATAATAATAATGTTTATCGATATTTTGTTATTATAATTTATAAAGTTTAATTTTTAATTATAATTCTTTATTATATACAATTAATAATGGTTTTTCTATAATAATAATAATACATGAAGTTATCACAATATGAATTTTATTAATATATTATATTAATAATATATTATTATTATTATTATATATTAATAATTTATTATTATTATAATATATTATATTATTGGTATTTATAATTTTTAAATTATAAAATGTTATTTAAAATCATTTCTGGGAAATCATTCCATTCAAGGATTCACATGGGAATTTTAACTCTTAAACATCACACATGCATATGCTAATTATCTTGTTAATGTGTGAATAAATTATGATAATTAGGTTGATATTGAGTCGAAGTTCGGTTCGAATACGTCACATATGTTATGCAGGCACAATATATCATCGATATTAATGTCAACAACAACAAAATTCGTCATCATCATCATCATCATCATCATCGTCGTCGTCGTCATCTTATCACCATCATCATCATCATTATCATCACCACCATCATCATCATCTTCGTTATCACCATCATCATTACCATAATCATCATCATCATCATCATCATCATCATCATCTCCGCCGTCATCACCTGACGTGCGTCAATCGCTTGGTTGCCAATAGCAACAGCTGAAGGTCAAGGACAGGGCCCTGTTCAGAAGCCTCCTGGCGACGGGAAACGAAATCTTGAAACTGGGTGCACAGGACGGAACCAACAACAACAACAACAGCAACAGCTACGACTCGCAACACCAGTCATCTGTCGATCTCAGGTTACGATGATAACGACGACGATGATGACGATGATGATGATGACGACGACGATGATGATGACGACGATGATGATGATGATGACGATGACGACGATGATGATGATGATGACGATGACGACGATGATGATGATGATTACCTTGGTTCGGACCATAACTCAGGCAACATCACGTCGAAATCGTCTCCTGAATTAATGAGCCTCTTCATCGGACTCATCACGCACCTGCTTTCCATGTTAATGCACCCCATCATCATCATCATCATCACCATCATCGTCGTCGTCGTCATCATCATTTTTATTTCTATTAAATTAAATTATATTTTATTTTTATTATGTTTTATTTTATTCCAGTCCCTCTTCTGTCAACATTTCCGGTCAAGCAGAAGCGGAAGATTCGCCGGTTTTTCATTGAGTTCGTGAGAGCACTGATTGCAACGTCGTCGTCATCATCATCGTCAGGATCATCATCATCATCATCATTACGGCTGTTGAATATTAATATATATATATATTGTAAGATTACTGATTATTTCACCATATTTTAGTGCTAATACTAATAAATGGTAATTAAATCTTTCATCATTTCCCCACTACTTTCATCATCATCATCATCATCATCATCATCATCATCATCATCATCATCATCATCATCATCATCGTCACAGCAATCATCATCATCATCATCACATCAATCATTATCATCATCATCATCATCATCATGACCATCGTCATCGTCACAATAGCCAAGTCACCACTACTTAATTAACTCATTGAGTTTAAAAATCGCCGGTCGTCCTGCCATCTAGCGAACGGTTTGAAACGGAATCGCCAAAATCTCGAATCGAAGATCATTTCGTCATAACGATCGTAGTGGTTAATAATTAGAATTATAAATTATATTTTTCAGTAAATTATTTTATTGGGTTTTTTTTTATAAACTTTTCCAGCTTATTCCATAAGGACATCTGGATCCATGACATGTAGAAGGACATCTGTTTGTGGCATCTTTTTAGGCTTTAATTAAGTAATTTATTTATTTATTTTTTATATTTCATCAAATTAATAAACAATCGATATTAATAATAAATCATTCGAATGGTAAATACTTTGGTAATATTTTCGCATGCTTTTGTTTAGTTCGTAATAAATATAATTATTAATAAAACATTAGTGTTATTAAATCATGAAATCTATCTCTCGATTCCTTCCAGTTGACCTGAAATTTGGCAAACTGATTTTGTTATTTGGACGACAAATTTAAAAACAATATTCAAAATCTGCATAAAAAAAAACTCACTTTTGAAAAACATAAGGTTCGACCACGTGTCTCTACATCCAAGTACAGGAAATTTAAATTTATAATAAACCCTTATTATTTGTTTACATCTCGTGCCACCTCCTCAACCCTTGGATGCCCAAAGGGGGTGGTGCAATTGTACCCCCAGCATTTGGTTTTTTTTTTTTTTTTTGAGATAAAAAAAAAGAAACAATGGAACTTCAACATTTGAAATCCAACCAGAAAAGACAGAAAGTCGTCCATCCGTTTGCACGTCCTTAATTAATTAATATTAATAATTAATTATTATTAATGATTTACAATTTTAAATTCGAATCAATGAATCTAATTAACAATTATCGTCGACATTCTATCGGTAATATCAATTTAATGAACCAAAACGTTATCGCAACGACTTTCGTTGTCATTTGAGAATATCAACATGTCAACAATGTGGATTCAACATGTCAACAATGTGGATTCAACACGTCAACAATGTGGATTCAACATGTCAACAATGTGGATTCAATACGTCAACAATGTAGATTCAACACGTCAACAATGCAGATTCAACATGTAACAAGAATAAACTCTGCATAAAAAGAGAAGCAAAAATAATAATAAAAAAAAAGGATAAAAATCATCAGAAATGCACTCAACTGGAGATCGGAATTGCCCGGCAAAACATACAAAACATACGAATCATACAAAACATACGAAACATACAAAACATACGAATCATACAAAACATACGAAACAAACTCCGTGCAAACAAAAAAAACTTTAAAACGTTTTGAAACTTATTTGCCGGAAATCAAACGCAACGGCCAAGAATTTAGAATCTCTGGAAATAATGCAAAGTCTCAGAAACACTGAGATACATACTAAACATACTAGCCTTTGTATAAGTTATATAAATATCAAGATGAGTGTACTTAATGACCTGGAATCAAAATAATACTTAAACATTGGCATTGAACTGTACGTATAGAGGTATGTTGCATAACTTGATGGCAAAATGTCTATGATTATGGTTGTGATTATGATGACCAGAATGTTCTTGGAAAGTAACAAATAACACTCTGCCCAGAAAAATGACGAAGATGATGATGATGATGGTGGTGGTGGTGATGATGATGATGATGATGATGATGATGACAACAGCCCCTTATTATAATGTTTAACTGAAATATCAAAACAGACTGGTGACCATGATGACCAAAGTCGCGGATCTCCCAATCCAATGTCCGAAGGAAACAATACAAATGTCTGAATGAATGAAACAATACAAATGTCTGGCTGAAGGAAACAATACAAAATGTCTGACTATGTCCAGAAACAACTACTTCTTAAGGGCAGACTTTAATGAAGACGACTTAAAGGGAAACTTCTGGATAGATGATAGAGAGATGGATAAAAAAAAAAACAAAACGAAAACAACAACAAGCATCCCTCCTCTTCAATTGAACCTGTGTGCAGCCATCGTGGGCAGACTGGTAGGTGGATGGATAGATAGATAGATGGATTGGATGGATGGATGGATGGATGGATGGATGGATGGATGGATGGATGGATGGATGGATGGATGGATGGATGGATGGATGGATGGATGGATAGAAAGAAAGATGGAGATTGAGGAAAAACAACAAAACAACTTCCTTCCCAACGACACTCCTCAAAGTTGAACCTTTGAGCAACCATGGAGTACAGACAGGAAAAAAAGACGTCTGGAAAACCAGACATGGATAGATAGATGGATGGGTGGATGGATGGATGGATGGATGGGTGGATGGATGGATGGATGGACAAGTAGAAAGATAGATGGATAGATTGAGAGAAAAACAAGAATAAAAAAAACTAAACAACAACATAAACCCCAAACAACCACCTCTCCCCCTCCTACAACAACAACAACAACAACAACAACAACAACAACAACAACAACAACAACAACAACAACAACAACAACAACAACAACAACAACAACAACAACAACAACAACAACAACAACAACAACAACTCCTCAGTCGAACCTGTGAGCGGCCATCATGGACAGTTCGTTGATTTCGCTCTCCAATCGCTTCCTCGTCCTCTTCCCCTCGTCGATTTCATCAACCAATTGGCTCACGGTCTTGGCGTGTCTCATCGAGAACCACTCGAAACTGAACCTGGTGGTGATGGTGGTGGGGATGATGACGACGACGACGATGATGATGACAGCAGCGATGTAGATGCAATTATGATAATGGTAGCCAGTGCAGTTGTGATGGTTATAGCAACTGTGATGATGACGATGATGATTACCATTGTGTTCATGATAGTGATGATGATGATGATGATGATGAGGATGATAGCCATCATAATTACAATTAAGTGTGGCCCAGCGATAAGCTACAAGAGGTGATATTGATGGCTCCTGCTACAACAACAACAACAACAAAACATCCTGCTCGGTCAACAACTCCACCAACAACAAAACCTGATCAACAACTCCACCAACAACAAAACCTGATCTTTGCCAATTCCTCCTTCAAGTCCCTGACCTCCTCAGCCGTGGCCGTCTCCACGATCGGCGTTTTGCTTCGGACGCGACCCGCGGAGTCCCCGAGTTCGCCGGGTGCAAGTCCAGACTGGTTTATCTGGTGATGATGATGATTATATATATATATATATATATATATATATACATGTATATATATACACACCTATGCTGACAATAACGATGATTATATTACATATATACGATTATTATATTGTATATAATCATTGTAATGATGATGATGATGATGAAGTTGTGATGATGATGGTGATGATGATGATGAAGTTGTGATGATGATGGTGATGATGATGAAGTTGTGATGATGATGATGATGGTTACGTGTTGCTAGTTTTTACAAACCTCTTCGTAAAGGTTGTTTTGAGGTGCTGAAGACATGACGGATGAACGAGCTGAAACGACAGAAGAAGTTCACGGATTTAAAATGTTAATTTCAATAATGATGATAACATTAATACTAATACATTTAATAATAATAGTAATAATAATAATAATAATAATAATAATAATAATAATAATAATAATAATAATAATAATAATAATAACAATAATAGTAATAAATACTGCTACTGCTATTACTCATAATAATGGTTTAGATCTGTAATTTATTATTATTATTATTTTTATTATTATTATTATTGTCGTTGATGATGATGATGATCTTTTGAATTAATAATTAGTCAATCATTGAATATTCATGAACTTCTCAGGATGCAGACCCTTTTTTCTGATGACTGCATGATTCAAGGGAGTCGTTTGGACTTTCTGAAGGTTGGGAAATAAAAATATAAATTTAAATTTAAAAAATTTAAATTTAATTATAACAAATATAAATTTAAATATAAAAAAATAAATTTAAATATAAAAATATAAATTTAATTAATTTAATTCTCAAATTTATTTGTTCATTAATTCTCTAATAAATCAAATTGAAGTGTTTATTCATAAATAATTACACATAAATAATTGAACGTGAAAAAGATTTATTTCTGTTTTTGTAAATTTGAATTAAAATTTTTAAAAAAATAACACAAACAATACAAAAACAAGAGACAAAACAGCACCACGATAACAATACAATCATCCAAACAAATCAACCCAAAACTTTGCAATCAAGCAGGACAACAGCATCAACCAACTGATTGATTGTCCAACCAACCAACCAATCCACAACCAACCAATCAACCACAAGCCCATCAATCAACCATCAATCAATCAACCAATCAACCACAAGCCCATCAACCAACCAATCAAACAGCCAGTCAATCAACCAACCAAAGGCCACCAACCTCCACAAAGTTATTGGGGAACAGCCCGACCTTTCCTCCGACCTCCCCCAGCCACCACCCCGCATCCTCGAGGTCGTCGTCGAGGACGCTGATGACGTCGCCGACGGTCAGGTTCAGCTCGTCGGGCAGCTGGGCGTCGTAGGGATGCTCGACGCGCACGGGAAACACTGGCGCAATTTTAAGATAGAACGACGTGATTTGTCGTGAGAATAAACAAATAAAAAATAAATAAAATAAAAGTTTAACAATGGAAAGGAAACAGATTGTGGCATCAATATATAGATGGATCCATTGGCTACGGATGGAGAGATCATCAGATAGATAAACTGATGAGTGGATGAATGAATGAATGAATGGATGGATTGATGGATGGATCATTGATGGATGGAAATGATATCTAAATTATATTAAAATCAAATAAGAAATAAAATAAATTTTAAAAACTCTGCAGCTGACGATGTTTGTGTATCTTGACGTGAGTCATTGGGGCGAGACCAACGTGTCCTCTGATGGAACCCTTGAACCACTCGTCCCCAAACTGGATCAAAGGTCAAAGTATGTCATCATCATCATCATCATTATATTATTGATCTTCAATGCCATCATCACTTCTTTCATCACTTGCAGCACATCAGCTCCATTAACATCATCATTACCATCAATTGCCAACACAAGAGTCTCATAAGTATAAACCACACATTTGAAAACTATTTCATCTGCATCATCTCAACAATCATAACCAACATCATCATATCATCATCACCATCATCATCTTCATCACTGTCATCATCATCACCTTCATAACCACCATCATCACCACCACAATCATATCATCATCACCATCATCACCTTCATCATTGTCATCATTACCATAATCATCATACCTTCTGCAATACCCTGACAAATTCCCCTGCATTGAGGTCAAGTTCATCGACTCTTTCAGGGGCACGAGAGGTCAGGACAGTCGCCCACTCCATTCTGCTTGTCAGAGAATTCCCAGCCTGTCCAATTATTTCCAGGAATCAATAAATAATTCTTTTTTTTCTTTTTTTAAGCACATTAATTACTGCTAATTTAAATTTATTTGCAGTTGATAAATGCAATTAACTTGAAGTTTAGTTTTGAAAACAATTTTAAGCCACAATATATAATTGATCATATTTTTTTAGTTCGCTTAAACGAATCGTTTAATGCAAATAAAACCAAATAATTATAAAAAAATAATAATATACTCAAATTTAATAAATGCGTTTGAACATCTTAAGCTGCATGCATCAAACGAAGTAGTTAAACAAGTTTCTCGAATATCCCAGAAGCTGCAAAGCCGATACGCGTCTGCTTTTCGTTATCTCTTGCTTATGCAATCGTAAATATTTTATGAAACAAATAAAAAAAAGAAAAAGATTTAAAATCAACTGCTAATTGGGTTAAAACAGGGTTTCAAATCAAAGAATTCAAACATTTACTCCAGGATAAGGTTTAAAAGTGCAACGAAATTCAATTCAAATCCATAACGTGCAGAATTTCATTTACAGGAAACTTGCATAAAAAAAAGTTTTAGTTTAAAAAAATAATTATTTAAATTTTATAACGAGTAATTTAATTTTATCCTACATAATGATTATTGAATTTAAATATGTAGAAAGTAGTAATTTCCATGTAATCGCATGAGGTCTAATGAAATTTGTAATTGCGCAAAAAAACAAGAAATGACAACAGATTGATAAGATGTTTATTAAATATTTATTTTAAATATCATCGTTATCATCATCACCAATATCAATACAGTAATTTTATAACATCTTAGAATGAATGAATGCAAGCAACTTTAAATTCATTTTAGAATCCCAACCGATTTTACTTCGAAATATATTTTAAGGACATTAAAATAAATATTACTTCACTAATTACATTAATTCACAGATAAACAAACATCTCATAAATTCTAGTAACTCAACAAATACAAATCTTTTCTAAACATAGAACCAATATTTTGACGCCGCAATACTTTACAAAGACGCAATAAAGTTCCCAAAACAAACGTCAACAAAACAACAACAAAAAACATTCTCGCAGCACAGAAACAAACTGAAAGTATGCCCAAAAGGCAGACAAAACGTAAGATTGAACTTTCAAGAATCAACGTGTACGAACTCGTACCGGTTGTTGGCAGTTGTTGGCGTTTCATGGATTGAAGTTGACACTTCAACCAAAACAATCACAAGGACGTTTGAAACGATTTTAAATAGAGAAACTAGAAACAACAGCAAACGTGTAAACACGACTCTTTAAATAGAACTGGTCATGTGATGGGGAAATTTCTAGTTTCGATTTTGTTTGGTTTCAATCTGGACGACTGAACTAATGGTTCGATTCGAGGATTGAACTGCAAGCAGTCGGATCAAAAGAGAGGCTGATAGGTTGATAAATATCAATCGAACCTGTTGTCGCCATGGTGATCAAGTTTGCACGTCCCGAAATGTTTTATTCCTTGTCATTTCCTAGTGGGTGAGTGAGGGAATTAGTGAGTGAGTGAGTGAGTGAGTGAGTGAGTGAGTGAGTGAGTGAGTGAGTGAGTGAGTGAGCGAGTGAGTGAGCGAGTGAGTGAGTGCAGGTCGTGAAAGTTAAAAGTCCTAGTAAATCGGACACGGTCTTGAAACAATGAGATGTTTGGTCTTCAAAAGTGCTTTTCAACGAATTTTTTTATTTCAAGTTCAACGCGTCGCTTGAAGCAACAACAATGGAAACCGTAATAATTGCCAGACGACACACTCTTTGCGATCCCTTTTGATTATTAATGATGATGATTACGATGATGGTGGATATGATGATGATGGCGATGATGATGATGATGATGATGATGATGATGATGATGATGATGTGCTCAGAAGGGATTCAGAGAGAGAGAGAGAGAGAGAGAGAGAGAGAGAGAGAGACAGGCAGAGGGACAAACAGAGTGACAAGCAGACCCACGAATAGCGAGGAACAGGTTTCCTTATGCGAACGTCCGGTACGATCTCATTACTGGTTGTAAAGTAATTTTAAGAGTACGAAATTTATAATACTAATCACGACCCGAGAGTGTGTGAGCGTGAGATTGTGTGTGTGTGTGCTTGAGGAGTAATATACTGAAAAGGGGATAAATGAACTTGAAGATGGATGGATGGATAGACGGACAGAGGGATGGATGGATGGATGGATGGATGGATGGATGGATGGATGGATGGATGGACGGACGGACGGACGGACGGACGGACGGACGGACGGACGGACGGACGGATGGACGGACGGACGGATGGATGGATGGATGGATGGATGGATGGATGGACGGACGGATAGACAGAAGGTTTGATTGATGGATGTATAGGAAAATCATTGAATTTGCTGAACGTATGAATGAAAGAATGACAGATGGATGAAAAAGATCCGGCAAAAGGAAAACAAATAACCTCCAATTAGCGTTCATTAAACCCTGCAAGGAGTTTAAAATTGGAAATCAATTGAACGCCCTCAACACGTCAATGGAAGAAACGTTTGGACTTCCTCTCTTGAAACGATTTGTCAGATTTTCTCACGCGCACCATGCAATTGTGTGCATCGATTCATCACCTGAATGAATGAATGAATGATTGAATGAATGAATGAATGAATGAATGATTGAATTTATGTGTGTATATATGAATTATTGGTTGATTGATTGGTTGAGTGAACGAATGAATGAATTGAAGAGTGAATGAATGAATTGAAGAGTGAATGAATGAATGAATGATTGAATGAATGAATGAATTGAAGAATGAATGAATGATTGATTGAATGAATGGAGAAAGGAACTGATGGATGGATGGATTCAACCTTAGAAAAGATCAAATACTTCCCAAACTGTTGGGATGGATAAATGATTGAATGAATGATTGAATGAATGAATGAATAAAAGATTGATTGAATGAATGAATGAATAAAAGAATGTATTGGTTAGAAAGCGAATCGAGCAAGGCTATCGCTTACGTACCGTATTCTCGGAGTGCTTGTGTCATTCGAACTGCCGAAAATTTTACACGCATTCGACCGGTCAAAGACCGACCCATTTCTCCCCAACCAACCCAACTCAACCCAACCCAACCCACTCATTGTCTCCTCAATCTCCCCTTTACTTCTTCTCCCATGCTCCCCAACGAGAGTCTTTTGTTCACGTTTTGATGATCTGTCATCTCTTTCTACCCTCCTCACTTTCACTCACCCATCATTCCTCCTCCGTTCCGTCCGTTCTTTCATTCTTTTCCATCCGTCTCCATTCTGCATTCTCCCATTCTTACAGCGGATCATTCTAAATCAGATCCCGGCACCGTCTTTTCATTCGAATGCACTCTCCTTAAAATCACAACGGTCGTCATCACCGTCATCGTCATCATCGTCGTCGTCGTCGTCATCGTCTTCATCATCGTCGTCGTCATCATCATCATGGTCATCGTCGTCGTCGTCGTCGCGGAAAAATGCAAATTCATTCATTCAATCGTCGAGCGTGGCCACTCTTAGAGCTCGCCACTCGTGCCTGTCAATCAAGCAGGGAGCGCTCCAATCGGAGCAGAGGAGGGCGTGTCCGGACGGAGCCATCAAAGGTCAATTGAGGGAGGGGCGTGGCCTTGGGCAACGTCATCACGGTCCCTCACTTGTTTGGACATTTCAGTCGCTTGTCGCTTGCAGCTCGTAGCCGATCGTCGTAGTCGAGAAAGTAGTGAATCAGCGAACCTTCGAATCTCTCCTGCTCTCTACTTTGTACTTCCTCATGTACAACGTAACGCGCAGATTTAGTACTTACAGATAGCTAGCTAGCTAGCTAGCCAGCCAGCCAGTTGTTGTCGCACTCGTACGTAAGGCTTGTTCGCTTCGTCGTCGTCGTAGTCGTCGTCATCGTCGGCTTCTGTAGTTACAGCGACTAGGCTAATCTCAAGTCGTCGGCGTATATAAGAAGGTGTAGCGAACGGCTAGCGGACTATCGGTCCTAATAGTCGAACTACTACGACGTATCGTGAATAAGCAATAACTTACCTACCGCTTACTTATTCATTCATCCTCGTCGTCGTCGTCGTCATCGTCGTCGTCGTCTTCATCTTTTCGGAGCTAAAACCAGCCAGCAACCAGCTAGCCAGCTAGCCAGCTGCCGCTGACGGAAGCTGTTGGCCCTAGGAAGGAAAAGAGAGGAGAGCTGATCAGAATTTTAATAAGAATTTTATTAACTTTCCTTGTGGATTGGACTTTCTCTTCTGCTGAGTTACGACTAAGGAGCGGGAAAAGAAGAATAACAGAAGGTGAGACGGACAAAGTGAGTTGTGTTCAGTCGTTGTCGTGTTGCTACTGTTGGTCTTGTTGTAGGTCTTGCTAGTGTTGGTCTTGTTGTAGGTCTTGCTAGTGTTGGTCTTGTTGTAGGTCTTGCTAGTGTTGGTCTTGTTGTAGGTATTGTTATTGTTGGTCTTGTTGTCTCGTAGTTGATAGATTTGTTGAGATGATTTGATTGAGATGATACAAACTTTTTGAATCGATTGCACTGTTAACCATTAAGTGAAAATGATGACAAATGTTTTGATAATTATCAAACTTAATGATAACGAATGAATGAATTAAATTATTATAAATAATAATTATGATAATTATAGTAATTATGGTCATATTATTCGTCTTAAAGCGAGTTCTTTCGATGGCTTTTCGATAGAAAAGATTTATTTGACGCTTCATTTTCATTTAGAAACAGTGGATTTTCCAAATACTTGCCATTTTCAATTTCGTTTTCATAACTGGACTTTAATAGTTTTTTTTTAACATCGAAATGTAACCGATAGAGCGTTAAAAATCATTTGATTAGAATGATTAATTAGTCGGCTAGCCGTTTATTCAGTTGAATGATTGACTAGCTGGTTATTCGGCTGATTAGTCCATTGGCTAGTTAGTCGTTTGATTGATTTAGTGGCTGGAAAGTTGATTGGTTGATTGATCATTTGGCCGATTAGTCGGTTGGCTGGTCGGCTAGCCGGTTAGCTGATGGTTCGTGATGATGGACGGATGGTTCGAGTGACGAGGCGAGTCGAGCGACACACTCACATGAGCACAGGACGAGCGAATATTTTGTTGATTCAGGAAAGAACCCTTCAGATTTTCAAGTGTTTTCTAAACCGATCATAAATAAAAGCCGCTTTGTTGTTGCTCTCGTCGTAGCGAAGTCGTAGTTCGTAGCCGATAGTCGCTGCGTGAGTCGTTGCTTTAGTAACAACCGTTTCAGTAGTCGATCCCAGCTTTGGCTCGGGCAATCGGGTCGATTCCAATGCCCTTGCATTCCTGAGAACGAGGTAGGACATTTTAGGGCTAGGGAGTTTTGGCTAGGTCTTGAGGGGTTGTTCGATGGATGTTTGGCTCTCTGTATCTTGTATGTTTGTGTTTGTATCTTTGGTTGTCGTCGTTGTCGCTATGGTAACCGTCTTAAACGACGACCGAGCGGATTTTTCTCGCTTTAGCGATGACTTTGTTCTTAAAATCATTTTCATTTTAATCGTTTTTAATCGTTTTTCTAATCGGTTTTTTTTAAATCGTTTTTATCGCCTCACGATTAACTCCGTGAATTAATTAATTATTTATTTACTATTTAACCGAGTTATCATCTATATTCTTGAATCGAGTATCCGTCTATATGATACGCATCTTCTTGTACTGATACCCTGTGTACTTGGTCAAGTACTTTTTATGCCAATGAAATTACATTGAAATCTAAATATTGAATGCCACGACATTATACAACAGAAAGCTCGTTAGGCGATAATAAGGAAGCCCATCGACGCTCTGGAATTTATGCTAATTATCGAGAAAATCCATGAATAAGAGAGGCCAAAATTGTTTACAAACATCACCATCCTATTAAATTGAACTAATAAATGATATAATTAACTTATTATATTTATTATTTATCAAATGTAAAAGCTAAATATGTTGCTGCTGATGGTGAGGATGATGATGATACCGTAGTAATGATAATGATGTTAAGGTTCTTAACGTTAACGATTGCCAGCCATTATGTCGCCCGAGTCACATCTAAACATTATTCAAACGCTATTGGTTGACACTATTAATCCGATTGGTCTCGGGATTCTAAAGCCTCCGATTGGCTCACCCTCGACCCTTGACCTGATTGGCCCCGAATAGAGTTGCGGATTAGCAGAGCGTTCTGAATGACTTTTTCTTAATTTTTTTTTTTAAATTTCCAATTCAGGATCATCAAGGACGCATCAAGGTGAACTTTTTTTCTCCAAAAGAAACATTTTTGAACTCTCGGGTCTTGTAGGATTACCCCCAAGGAGCTGCACCGAGAGACCTGAAAAGTTGAAATCAGAGGTCAAAATACTTCTGGATTTCCATACAATTCTCGTATATTTTTTTTCTTACCGCGTGTATTTGTGGAAAGGGAATTGACGGTCTGTTATAGATTTCGAATCGTTTCGGAACTTTTTTTCCTTTGGAGACCGGATTAGCTAGAGAAGATCGCGTTGATCTCGGAGCTTCAATGTCGATTGGTACTTGATTGGACAGGAGGATTGAAATCGATTGAAAGGATCTATATCGATTGATCGATTCGATTGGAACAACAAATAAATCCCCGTTTTGCCATGAAAACTCAGTCAAGCAACGATACTCAGTTTGATTGCGACCAATACAACAACAACAACAATTCTTCCGGCGTTTCCAGCAACAATAATAACAACAGCAGCGGCAACAACAACAACAACAACACCAGCATGTCCTCCTCGCCACAACAAGACGCGCAACAGAAACAACAGCAACAACTGATGGCAGCTAGCATGCAGCAACTGTTCCACCAACGACAGCAGCTACAGCAGCATCAGCTGCTACTTCAGAACCAGCCGCCGGAGCCGCCGAAGTATACGATGCTGTCGACGGAAGACTACTACAGACTTCCGCTCTCGTCCGGCGACTGCCTCACGGAGCTCGGTCCTTCTCCTCCTCTGAGCTCCAGTCCCTACCAGTCCATCATCCAGCCGAACGTTTGGAAACATTCCCCGGACATGGTCGACCCTCTGCAACAACAACACCATCTACACCAAGCCAACCAGCAGTCGCTCTACCATCACCATCACCACCAACACCATCCGCAGGGCTTGTCCGGCCAGCAATCCCATCTCCAACCATCATTCTGGACCTTGCATCATCACCACCATCACCACCTTCCCGGCCATCAACTCGGCTCTCAGCAGCTCGGCTCTCAACTGTCTCCGCTAGCCTCCCAACAACAACAGCAACAACAACAACAGCAACAACAGCAGCAACAGCGACAACAACAGCAACAACAATCTCTCGTCACTTCGAGTCACCAGTCGGCCACGCTGGAACAACTGCAGATGTCCTATGCGATGCTCAACAACGCCGGCATAGCCAACGGCGTCGGTAGCATCGCCGCGCCGGGCACGCCGAACGCCTACGCGGCCGCCATGGCCTCGTGGCGCGGCTCAGGAGGTTGCCTGGACAACGGCGACGCGATCATGGACCCGAGTTCAGGGGCCGATGTCCCATCGGACGAAGACGCGCCCTCGTCGGACGATCTCGAGCAGTTCGCCAAGCAATTCAAGCAACGCCGCATCAAGCTCGGTTACACGCAGGCCGACGTCGGCTTGGCTCTGGGCACGCTGTACGGCAACGTGTTCAGTCAGACCACCATCTGCCGCTTCGAGGCTCTCCAGCTCAGCTTCAAGAACATGTGCAAGCTGAAGCCGTTGGTCGAAAAGTGGCTCGAGGAAGCAGACTCGACCACCGGCAGTCCGACCAACATCGACAAGATAGCGGCCCAGGGCAGGAAACGCAAGAAGCGGACTAGTATCGAGATGACGGTCAAGGGAGCCCTCGAGAACAACTTCATGAAGCAGCCGAAGCCGTCGGCCTCGGACATAGCCAGACTGTCCGAGGAACTGCAGCTGGAAAAGGAGGTCGTCCGTGTCTGGTTTTGCAACCGACGCCAAAAGGAGAAGCGCATGACGCCCATAGTTCCGGACTCAAATGGCGCCAACGGAGAGATGATGATGACGCCGGGAGGAGGCAGCGCCGGTGCAGGAAATCTCCTGATGACGTCACAGGGCTCGGGAGAGCTCGACTCGCTGATACACTCGACCGGAAGCAGTCCGATGCTCTGTGATCAGATTTCCTCCGACCAATCGGACGCCGGCTCGTCTCTGGGCGCCTGCTCCAGAAATTCTCCGTCCACGCCGCCCGTCATGACGGGCGTCATGACGTCGTCTAATCACTCCGTGCTCTACCAACACCTGGCTTCCATTAGCAACAACAACAACAGCAACAACAACAATATCAACAACAACAGTAGCAACAACAGCAACAGTAACAATAACAACAACAATTTGGCCGACTCAAGCATCATCGTTGCCAATGGCAACAGCGACTGCCCGTTGCCTTCCTACTCGAGCATATCGGAATACTCAGCGCTCCATCACGTCCTCTACTCGCACAACAACAACAACAACAACACCAACAATAACAATAGTAGCAGCGACAACAACAACGCTCACCACCATCCCCATCTCCATGCCCTTCCTCCTCCTCATCATCACCATCAACTCCACCAGAATCCCCTATTACCGCATCTGTCGTCACACCATCACTCCATCATCACCAACGGTCTTCAACAACAACAACAACAACAACAACAGCAGCAACAGCAACGACAACAACAACAACAAGAGAATTCTCCAGCTCAGTCGCCATCTTCATCAACAATCGGCATGCACAGACCAAACCATCACCACCAACAACAACAGCAACGCTACGCCCCCAACAAATAAAGGTCATCTATACCGCCCCACTCGAAGGGCACAGCTCTTGAACTTTGACCTACCCTCTAGAGGTCATTTAGGACGAATGGAGACGGCTAGTTTCGGAGATTTTCACTGATTCGGTCGTTCAAATTCTATCGATACTGTGAGGTTTTTTCATTGTTTTTTTTTTCTTAAATTGTTTTTTTTTTGATTGGCCGATCGACCAGCCAATCAACGAACGATGAAATCAATCAGATCAATCAACCGATGAAATCAATCAAGATTCAATCAACCGATTCGCAGTTTATTGTTTAGTCAACCGAGCTTTTGGATGGCAGAGGCATTCAAAACAGTCTGGTATTGTTCGCGCGCTTTCATTATTTTGTCGTATTATTTTCCATTTTTAATTTATTTCATTTTTATTTTCGACGATGATGATGATGATGATGATGATGATGATGATTTTGTTTATTGTCACGGTTTATGATTTCTCGTATCTAAATTCTCCGCCATAATATTCAGACTTTGTACAGAAATTATAGCGTACTAATAATTATAATTATAATAATAATAATAACAGTAATAATAGCAATGAAAATTATGATAACGACGACGACGACGTTGGTGAAGGTCATGATTATGATGACGATAAAAATGGTGATGATGATGATGATGGTAAATTAATCGTCACGGTCGGAACGACGGACAGTTTTGTACATAAACAAATTTCAAGCGCACTTTTGCCCCACCTGTCGTCGATTTATTGAAATGAGATTCGGTTTTTAATCTTTAGTTTTTATTTATTTATTTTTGTTCATTATTTAAAAAAAAAAGAGAAAAGAAATTCTATTCAATGTTAATCGTCTTACTCTTCATCATCATCATCATCATCGTCATCATCATCATCATCATCACCATCATCTCCATCATCATCGTCGTCGTCGTCGTCGTCATCATCGTCTTGTCCTAGAATGAACCTTGTTGTGTTGGCTTAATTTTTTTCACATGTCCCATTCTCAAGTCCTTTCTTCTTGCAGAGATTTTCCCCTTCCTGGTAAAAATTATAATTACGTGGTGCTTTGCTAATAATAATAATAATAATAATAATAATAATAATAATAATAATAATAATAATAATAATAATAATAATAATAACAATAACAATAACAATAACAATAACAATAACAATAACAATAACAATAACAATAATAATAATAATAATAATAATAATAATAATAATAATAATAATAATAATAATAATAATAATAATAATAATAATAATAATAATAATAATAATAATAATAATAATAATAATAATAATAATAATAATAATAATAATAATAACAATAATAATAATAATAATAATAATAATAATAATAATAATAACAATATTAATCAAATGCAAGTATTACTAATGTTTTAAAGTGTTGTGAAATAACTGTTTCCTTCCTTGTTTGTTTGTTTTGCAACTTCGAATATTTTTTGTCTGCAACAATAAACTTATTGTTTGCTGTTTACTTTTTGTCCAGGTTGCTAGGCAACGAGAATGTTAATCCTTGGATTTAACCCGTCGAAAGCGTAACACCCAACCTCATCGTCATCTTCATCGTCGTCATCATCGTCGTCGTCATCGTCGTCATCATCGTCGTCGTCGTCGTCAGAGTCGTGGCTGTAAAGTCCGGTTCAAGTTTTCGGTTTAAGCCCAGTGATTTGAACGCTGGATGGGACATTTCGATTGAGCCTATTGGACAAGCAATGTTGTTGTTGTTGTTGTTGTTGAGGTTATTGTTGCTGGTTGTGACTGTGGTTCATTAGAGGTGGCACCATCTTCAGGGTGAGGTCAAGACCTGGTCTATAATCTTGCACCCCCCTTTCGTTTGAGTATAGGGTACCAGCGTTGCACACGTATCACGTCCGATCGCTGTAAACGTTTATTTGACTATAATAATAATACTAACTGTTATTACTAACCTTATTATTATTATTATTATTATTATTATTATTATTATTATTATTATTATTATTGTTATTATTATTATTATTATTTTGCAATCATAATCATAATTAGAAATTGTAATTACTTTTCATGCGTTCAATGGTTCTTTCTGCTTTCTTCAGAAAGGTTTTTGGTTTCAGAGGCTTGAAATTTTTTAACCATTATTATTATTATTATTATTATTATTATTATTATTACTATTATTAATATGTCGGTGGTGATGACGATGATGACGAAGACGACGATGGTGGTGGTGATGATGATGATACTCGAGTCGATCGCATTATGCTGTGGACTATTACGTTGCGTTTCTATTTTGAATAATTGTTTTTTTTATTATTTCAAATAAATACGCGCTCAACAACTTAGCAGAATTTGTTGCTGTTGTCGTTGTTGTTGTTGTTGTTATCTATGACGTTGCCATAGCAACAACACGATCGGGTATCGAAACGGAGAAGGATCAAAAGGTATGTAATGCCTTATACGTCCAAAAGCCAGCTTTACCCCATAACCTGGGGTAGAATTAACCCATGTAGGGCTGGGGTAAAAGTCTCTTCCCCCCCGAGTCTTTGTTGAAACATTCCTTCTTCAACAACTGAAACAGATTCCAACATTATTTACAACAAATGGGCTCAAGTAAAGGATATCTCCTAGTTCAGAATCCATCTTGTCTCGTTTGTTCTGTTGCTCCGATCTTTTCCTATTTCCTTCTTCTTCTTCAGCACCGACAAACACAACAACAACTACCACCAATGATACAAGACAAACAAAGTGAAACATCAACAGTAACAACAATAACAACAACACAACATCAACAACAACAACAACATAACGAAAGTGTAATATAAAAATTTTCCCAATGCTATTACAAATTACAAGCTAAAGCTATGATTTCCGTAATCATCGTTGCTAAACAGGCAGTAACTTGTTTCGTGCTCGTTCTGAGATCTTGACTCTTGTGCAAACAAACCACATCGTTGTTTGGCAACAAGGCCAGACAAGACCCCATACAAGACAAGACAAGACTAGAGCTAGAAGCTCGGCCCTTGCGTCATGCGAAAGGATAAAGGGATTTGG
>CM067529.1:11755000-11762500 GCA_034509925.1 Hirudinaria manillensis | reverse complement strand
CAAATCTTTCTATCCGGCGAGGCCGTTGAGAAGCATTTAATCTATTGGATCAGAGGCATTCATCATTATCCATCTTCCTGTATCAGAGCAAGTGTCGACGTAGATTTGTAACTCTATAGTCTCGTTTCTCACTCACTCACTCACTCACTCACTCACTCACTCACTCACTCACTCACTCACTCACTCACTCACTCACTCACTCACTCACTCACTCACTCACTCACTCACTCACTCACTCACTCACTCACTCACTCACTCACTCACTCACTCACTCACTCACTCACTCACTCACTCACTCACTCACTCACTCACTCACTCACTCACTCACTCACTCACTCACTCACTCACTCACTCACTCACTCACTCACTCACTCACTCACTCACTCACTCACTCACTCACTCACTCACTCACTCACTCACTCACTCACTCACTCACTCACTCACTCACTCACTCACTCACTCACTCACTCACTCACTCACTCACTCACTCACTCACTCACTCACTCACTCACTCACTCACTCACTCACTCACTCACTCACTCACTCGCTCAGCGCCATTCATTCATTTACCAATTCATTATCAATGAAATTTGCATTTTTCAAAACTCCTTTCATCCATCCATCCATCCGTCCGTCCGACCATAAATGGGCTCCAGGTTGCATTCTGAGGGAACGAAGGAATTCGATCCGGATGAGTGAACAAACGGATGGATCGATGGAAGAATGATCAGTGAAGCGTATCATCATCACATTACCTATCACCTGGTATTTGGAAGATATTCTAGGGTTGGTACCACTAGCATCGCTATGGGTGGCACCCACGTCATCCGTCACGTGATGGAAAGGCCCTAAGAATGAATCACTCACTCGATCACTCAATCTACTCTATCGAGTCTCTACCCAACTCACTCAATCTACTCTATCGAGTCTCTACCCAAATCACTCAATCCAACCACTATATCTGCCCCAACTACTCTATCTACCCAACTCACTCAATCTATTCAACCTACAGACCTAAGCCCTACGTCCACTCAACCATGTCCTCCGCCTTTCCACCTCCTCATCCATGGCAAAGGTCAGTCTGGGGTGATTTTAATGGTGCCAGAGCCGGGATTTGAAGCCGGTAGGATTAGCTGGAGGTCATGATTTTAAGGGGGTCATTCGTGGTATTACATCTTTTGGAAATTACGACTGTGACATAATAATAATAATAATAATAATAATAATAATAATAATAATAATAATAATAATAGTAATACTGATATTATTATATATTATAGAGAATAATATTTAAAAAAATATTAAAAATAATATTAAAAAATAATGAAACAAAACTGTTATTCGCGGGAACAATTATCGACAGATTTATCTCAAATCCTCCAATTTTGACGAGCGAAATTGTTGCACGTCGTAAACGTCATCCTCGTCACAAATCCATCAACAACAACAATAGCAACAGCAACAACAACAATAGCAACAGCAACAACAACAATAGCAACTACAAGGACGACAACAATCGTTGTTGATGATGTTGGTGACTGATACAAATCTCCGTCACAAAGGAAAATGAAACCGAATAGGTATTTCTGTTTACCAATTATATCTTAAAATATTTTTAAAGAGAGTAATCTAACGCTAAAAACTTCAGAGAGACATGCACAAGCACAGACGGACGCACGGACAGACACAGGCACAAATACAAACACAGGTACTCGTAAAGACACAAAGAGGCACACACACACCATAACACGCACACAGCTGGATGTGCGCATTGCGCCAGGAGCGAGGCGTTCCTACACAGGAAAGTAGCGCATGGCACGTGATTGGAATACCTCTGATGATGATGATGACGATGACGATGATGACGACGACGACGAATTTGGTGATGATGATTGTGATCCTGGTGAAGATGATGGTAGTCCTGGTGATGTTCAATATTGTTGTGACTACGACGATGAAGATGATGATGATGATGATGATAATGTAATATTCATGAACATCATTACCACGACCACTGTCAAGTTTCCTTATCGTTGGTTTATAAAAACATCCGCTGGAATGCGTAGGTGAATGAAAATTTGCCAATTGACTTTTAGGCGTTTAATGAGATTTCCATTTGAATGAAGGAATGAATGGACGGACGGACGGACGAATGAATCGATGGACAGACTGACGGGCGGATGGATGGAGTGATGGACGGACGGATAGACGGATAGATGGATGATTAGTAGTCTTAAATGCAATAACGCGAGATGAATTTGTCCACATGAGTGTCAATAAGTTTTTGAAGAACGCATAAAATTAATCAGAGCCCGCAAGCTTGGAGTGGATGGTGATTACGATGGATGTGATGATGACGATGACGATGATGATGATGATGAGCACGACGACGACGATGATGATGATGATGACGATGACGACGACGATGACGATGATGATGATGATGATGCCGCGGGAAATGACTAGGCGACCTCTTCTGCGTCGGAAAACCAGTTGGAATGAGTTAATGGATCAGACTCATCAGCATAATTAGCATAAATTAGCATTAATTAGCATTAATTACCGATTGTCGGAATGAGCTGAGATGCTCTGTGAACCTTGTACAGGTGACTAGTCCCGCAGAACAGGTAGGAAGCAATGCATGTGGAAGGAAGGAATGAACGAGTGAATGAATGAATGAGTGAATGAATGAATGAGTGAATGAATGAATGAATGAACGATTGAATGAATGACCGAGTGAATGAATGAATGAGTAGGTGAATGAACTCGAAAGTCTCTTATGTACTATTGCATCAACTCATCACTTATTTATCTAGTCGTACAAGTTATGATATGATTAATATTAATTTTGTTAACATAATAGCTAAAATATTAATTAAATTAATTAAAATAATAACTAATTAAGATTAAGAAAAGGCTATCAATAGCGGATGCAGGAAAATGGCCAAATATAGAATACAATCACAACCTCTCAAAGAGTCCTTAACCAATTAAAATCGATTGATTGAATTATTAGACCGACCGGAGCCACCGATTGCCCCGGTTCACATTCTGATTGGTCGAATTGGCCTACCTTGAACTCACGTGACCTTGACCCTTAAGTAGGTCACAGCCAGTGGTGTACTCGAGTCGTTTTGTAGGGTTCACACTGTGTATCCCGAAAAGGAATTTTTAGACTGGAGTTTACGATGACGTCACGATCGATGACGATCATATTATGATTAGGCACGAGGTAGAAAAGTATATAATAATAAAATATGTAATAATAATAATAATAATAATAATAATAATAAGTTGAATGCTTCCATATTAGCCGAATAATAATAATAATAATAATAATAATAATAATAATAATAATAATAACATCCGCTTTCATAAAACTACATTGTTTTGGGCCATATCCTAATAAACAAAAAAAAACAACAAAAATTCAATTGAACACAACTGGAGGTCATCATTCAAGAGACATTTGGACGATTAAAAAAAAACTTTGGAACTCTTTCTAAGACAAATTTATGGTCTCCCAGAGTTAAAATAGAAATTGCTTTTTCATCCACCCACCCACCACTCTCTCACTCATCCACTCACTCATTCACTCACTCATTCAATCACTCATTCACTCACTCATTCACTCACTCATTCACTCACTCATTCACTCACTCATTCACTCACTCATTCACTCACTCATTCACTCATTCACTCACTCACTCATTCACTCACTCACTCATCCACTCACTTACTCACTCTCTGACCAACTCACTCACACATTCTCAAGCACTTCCTTCCTGGCCGAAAAGATCAGAAATAAGAAAGTCCCCCAAGCTCCAAATCCGAGAAGCAAAAACCAACAACATGGCTGCCAATTCCCAGAACGATCGCGCCCATCTCTCTGACGTCAGAGAGTCCGCTCTTAGCAACGCTTTCCCCCCTAGCGACGCCAGGTCGGTCGCTAAGGAAGCGGACGCCATTACGACTCGCGCTTGGCCGCCGGAGCGTTGCGCATGCGCAGGAAGGCGTGACGTCACGTGATCTTAATGTAAGGTCCGCTTGTGAACAGTACAAGGGGATTTGTTTGCTCGAACGAGTGTTTCTAATTTATTGCTGCTCCTGATTAATTTGTCCCACCACTGGCTATTACTGGCGACTTGTGGCGACTGGTGACTGCTTGTAGCGTCTTCTGACGACCACTAGTGACTGCTTGTAGCGACTACTGGTGGCTTCTTGTAGCGACTAGTGGTGACTACTGGCGACGTGACGTCCAACTGCAGTGGCGAATATGCTTGGTTATCTAAATTGATAAAATTATTGATATTCATTGTTTATAGTAGAGAATATTTAAATTTAAATTCGTTAAATACGGTTTTAAATCTGTTGCAATTATAATACAATAGTTATAATAACAAGTATTATTATTATTATGCACTATATAACAACTAATATTGCATAGTATATTTTATAAACTAAAACAACAATAATAATAATAATAAAAAATAATTATTTACCCAAAATTTATTAAAGACATTTTTGAGAGCCTGTAAAGTTGCAGCTGGAAAGACCAGGATTGAAATTGTTATCACAGACAACCAGATGGAGCCAATCAACCACAAGCGGCCATAAATATCCACGAATCACCGTTAACTGCTTTTGTTGTTGTAAACATCACCTTCGATGTTGTCGACGTTGTTGGTCGTGTCGCCGTCTTGTCTTGCCGCCAATGTCGTCGTCACCATCGTCATCATCATCACCACCATCATCATCATCACCACCGCCATCATCATCATCGTTAGCAGCAGCAGCAGCATCATCATCATCATCATCATCTTTAACATCGTTATCGTGATAGAGGTCATGTTCATGGCCATCACCATCATCAATATCATAATCATCATCATCATTATCATCACCAACAACATCATCATCATCACCGACGACGACGCACAACGACACATCGACGCGAGAGCACAAGAACTGGACGTGGAACAAAAGGACGGCTATGATCAGAGTAATTTGCAGAGGATTAGTCTCCTTTCAAATCTGGCTTATTCCGCGGAAGCCAATCTGCACCGGGCGAACATTTGCCGCAATTTTTTACATCCCCGGAATCTGAGTGAAGAGGAGGAAGGGGGGTTGGCGGCCCTAAGGCCCTCTCGTTTTAGGGGCGCTTTGCGGCCCTGTGGCCCTCTTGTCTTAGCGGCAGTGGGTTAGGGTTAGGATGGAGTCCCTACGGACATTTTCTTTGAGGGCAGTGTCGGCTCTATGGCCCTTTCTTTTAAGGGAGATGGGATATTGATAAGTTCACGAATGCTATAGCCTAGGTATGGGCTCCCACTTGGGTACATATCATATCCGACCCATTGGTGCATTGGTGGCTATGCGTGGATAAGAGCGGATAAGGGTTAGGGTTTCGATAATGGATGGTGTTCTAGGTAAATCGAATATCGAAGATGACGATGATGACGATGTTGATGATGGTGATGATGATGACGACGACGAGGATACGGATGACAGACGGGTTGTAAGGCTGATCCAAGCTGCTGATGTCGACTCCGTCAGATGTCCCCGTATTACGTTTTTTTTCCATCTGCAGATGACTTCAAGGAATAATAGGAGAGTTTCTTCTTTCACTCGACATTTTCCACCATCTCTCCATCCAATCTCCATCATCATCACCACCACCACCATCATCGTCGTCATCATCATCGTCAAGAGTCATATCATTTCCGTCATAATGATCACCATTATTAGCAGATGATCCTAATATATATTTAACTCCATATCATAACTAACACACGGCTTGGTTAATGCAGTTTATTAACAATGTTATTATTTTTATTATTGTTATTATTATCAATATTATTATTATTTAAATTATTATTATTATTATTATTTAAATTATTATTATTATTATTATTTAAATTATTATTATTATTATTATTTAAATTATTATTATTATTATTATTTAAATTATTATTATTATTATTATTTAAATTATTATTATTATTATTATTTAAATTATTATTATTATTATTATTTAAATTATTATTATTTAAATTATTATTATTATTATTATTATTATTATTATTTAAATTATTATTATTATTATTATTTAAATTATTAATATTATTATTATTTAAATTAATAATAAAGTATTAAAACTTGATGACATCACCATCTGCCTCCCTAAAGACAGAAGAATGGTTATAACGAGTCTTAAACGAACGCCCATCCCTATTAATTTGAACTTTCACCCGTCCTGTGATTGGCAGGCCGTTTGATCACGTGGTGATGACGTCAGCGCTACGTCACTAATAATGATCTACGAGTGGCTAAGATGTCGTTGGAGTCTTGCGGTGGTCCAGCAAACATCGGTGCATGGATGGATGGATGGACGGATGGATGGACGGATAGACGGATGGATGGATGGACGGATGGATGGATGGACGGATAGACGGATGGATGGATGGTTGGATGGATGGATAGATGGATGGATGGATGGACGGATGGACGGATGGACGGACGGATGGACGGATGGATGGATGGACGGATGGATGGATGGATGGACGGATGGACGGATGGATGGATGGATGGACGGATGGACGGAAGGACGGATGGACGGATGGACGGACGATTGGATGGATGGATGAATGGATGGACCAACCACATTCTCTAATAGCGTTCCTCCTTTTTTTTTTAAGATGAAAGTAGCGTCACCAGTTGCCATGGGAACGCCTCACATTGTGGATCGCACGTCAGACCACAGGAACGCGCAGTAGTCATTCCTTTAATGTTTCCATCCTTCCATCTCTCTCCCCTCCCTCCTCTACCTTTCTATCTCTCCCTGTCCGTCTGTCCATCCCTTCAGATCAGTATCCCGATGGATGTTTCTGGCTGCTTCCAAAGTGACTTTAACTTTTAGAGCTGCCTGGTGATGGTGGTGATGCTGATAACGATGATGACTTCGATTCTGATGATGATGATGATGATGTCCGTGACGACTATGAGGATGAAGACGACGACGTTGTTGACGGAGAAACTGCCATTTGCGGACTCCACGCTTGACTGAATGTCTACAAATTGATGACAGGCTATTCATTTCACAACAGGAATTTGGACGTCATCTTTAGACCATCATCATACATCATACACCATCATCATCATCATCATCATCATCATCATCGTCATCATCACCATCATCATCGTTGTCGTTGCCATAAGATGTTGATGATACCATCTTAGTTACGTTTTCATTGATCTTCACTGTCATTTAGTTTTATATAATCTATATTCTTAGATGGAAAGACGAATGTAAGGACGGACGGACGGACGGACGAATGGATGGGTGGATGGATGGACGGACGCATGGATGGACGGATGAAATTACGAAGTCATAGAAAGGACAGATGCTTTCTTGTAGGTGGTCCAGAGAACATCAAAGAGACACCGATGAACATTAAGGCATCCAGGTATCGCCATGGCAACGTTGTTCCATTGGAATCGGAA
>CM067529.1:11707500-11752500 GCA_034509925.1 Hirudinaria manillensis | reverse complement strand
CATACCATTTGCTTTGCTTTAAAATATCCATCATCGTAGACATCATCATCATCACCATTATTATTGGCATCACAATCATAATCATAATCGTCAGGGCCATCTTCGTCGTCATCTTCACGATCGCTCTTTGGTATCGTTACCCTCCAGCGAAGCGTCCAAGTATCCAAATGAATATGGCTCTTGGGAATTCCCAGGGCGAAAGCGAAACTCCAAAGTGGCTCTCCGACAGCCTGACCTTTCTATTTGTTTACTCGACCCGGCCTCATTAGGATCCTCTGTCACGTGACCGCTGGCCGGCCTGCCATTGGTCGTTTGACATTTTGACACGACCTAGATTCGGTCGCCGTGATTGGCTGCTATTTACGGCACGGCACGTTAGACCTCAGTGTAAACATTCTGAAATTATTACCTGAAATTATAATTCGTCTTTTAGATTTAATGAAGATATTTGGACTTGTATGAGCGATGTTTTTAATAGTGCAAACACATTAAAGTTATTTCTTACGATACCAAGAAATCATTTGTATCTGCCCATCCGTCCATCCATTCCTATGCTGCATTCCATCCATCCATCCATCCATCCATCCATCCATCCATCTATCTATCCATTCATCCATCAGTCCATCAGTCCATCTGTCCGTCCATCCATCCGAAGAAAACAAGTTCAAATGTTCCCATCTAAATTCATCGACACAGCCCTATCTGTTCTCGTGAGACGAGTCCACACAGCGTAACAAACGCAAGAAGACATCCAACGATACAAGCAGACAAACATGCGTATGTACGACAGGCCAAACACTTCCAGCAACTTCTATATCATCATCGTCGTCATCGTCATCATCATCGCTATCACCATCATCATCAACATCACCACTATCAACATCAGTAATAACATCGTCAATGTTGGGCCAGTATCAATCATAGACATTTATTTAATAATTTATTATATTAATCTTATTGGAAAACGGATTAACGGATGGATGGATGGAAGGACGGACGGACGGAGGGACGGACAGATGGATGAATAGGATAAAGTGGAGATGGATCGACAAACGAATAGACAGATGGACAGACGAACGAACGAACGAAGGACCACAATCGACATTGACAACGACAGCTACAACATCTCTCTTTTCCTTTTTAAGCAACAACAACAACAATAACAACAACAATAACAACAACAATAATAACAACAACGACGACGACGATTCATCAACAACATTCAACAGCTACAACAAAGCTAACAAAACTAACAACAACCACTATTACTACCACTACTACTTCAGCTACAATCTCCACAACAACAACACCAACAACAGCCACTAGCACCACAAGTACTACTAGAGCCAGAGTCTACACAACAACAACAACAACAGCACTAATACCACTAATACTACTAGATCCACACTCTCCACAACAACAACAACACCACCACCACCAACAACAACAACAACAACAAGGAATCCTAGACAATCCGGAGCAAAGTTGACTTTTCCAAAGCCATGTAAAATGGAGGCTCAGACATTCAGATCATGTTCGCCACGGAAAGCAATTCAATTTGGCCGTCCAGAGATCCCACTTCTGAATCTCTTCAAGTCTTATCTCAATAAATCTTTCTCACGTTCCCGTGCGCACAGACTCGCAAGCGCACAACGTCACGAACGGACGCCAGTGGGCCGAACCACTGGGGGGGTTAGGGGGGGATGGGGATGGAAAGAGGATGATGATGATGATGAGGAGGAGGAAGAGGAAGAAGAGGAGGAGGAAAAGGAAAACAGGATGCATTCATTGGCGGCATTCTGTTCATTTTGGCAGAATACTTGATGTGACAACGATTCCTGGACTAAAAGGAACGTCTATACGGACGGACGGAAGGATGGATGGATGGATGGACGGACGAACGGATGGATGGATGGATGAATAAGCAAGGGTACGACGGAGGAATGAAATGAACATTTTTTCCATCGACTTCACCGGCGGAAGCGATGGACGAAGATAAGGTGCGAAGTGGCGTTCGTAGATGGAACGTGCCGTCCGGAAAAATGATGGTGATGATGATGATGACGATGATGACGACGATGATGATGATGTCAACGATAACGAATATGCTGCTGCTGCTGATGATGATCTCAGGAAATGAAAAACAAATGTCTGAGAAAAATCTCTTTTTTTCTATTAATCGAATCCTGAATGGATTAATTTAATAACTTTCTGATTGCATCACCACCATCATCATCGTCATCGTCATCATCACCACCATCATCATCGTCATCATCATCATCACGTCCACTCCAAATGTGTCCAGGGATATTCCAGGTTTCATTTCCAATCCAGGTACCCTGCTTTAATTTGATTTTTCACCTTTTAAAAATCTAGCCAAGGTCATGAAAAGGTCATCCAGGTCATCGCAAGGACAAGTCATTGGACCCCTGGCAGAGCTGACTGTTATTCGTTATCAATGACTATGGTGTTATTGTTATTATTATTATTATTGTTATTATTATTATTATTATTTTATGCCGTCGTATCGTCATCCACAACGTTAATTATCTTAAATTTGAAATAAAAATAAATAAATAATCAGAATAATCCATTTCCAATTTATTTCATTAAATCGATACTTGCACTCATTCATTCATTCATTCACTCATTCATTCATTCACTGATTCATTCACTCATTCATTCACTCATTCATTCACTCATTCATTCACTCATTCGTTCACTCATTCATTCGTTCATTCACTCATTCATTTCTTCATTTTTTTTATTTCTAACTCCTCCTCCTATCTGTCCATCTATCGTCCGTTACTGGAACTTCTTATTTGACATTCAGAGCATGCAGCCATTTGCACTGAAACATTAAAAGAATAGTCTTGACTGATGCGATGCTGGCCCATCTTGACCGAATGAGTAGCTGGGTGGGTGGCTGGGTGGGTGGCTGGGTGGGTAGATGTATGGGTGACCGGATTGGTAGGTAGATGGGTGGATTGGTGAGTAGACGGGTGGCTGGATGGTTAGATATATGGGTAGCTGCGCGGTTAGATGGGTGGGTGGATGGATGGGTGGATTGATGATTGATGAATAGGTTGGTCTTTGGTGAAGCACTAGAGGGGGATGAATTGGTTTGCATGGACGGATGAATGGTTGAATTAATGAATCACGATAAAGGAATGTGCAGAGTTATAATAAGTAAAAGATAAAACAATAACAATAATATTGATTTTAATAATAATAATAATAATAACAATAATAATAATAACTATAAATTCAAAACTTCTTAAACCTACTCAAAGGTACACCAAGTCACATACACACACATACACACACACAGACACATAATCACACACACAGGAGTGAAAAAAGATCGTCATGGCAACAAGCATAACAGATGTCACATGGAATCAGATTATCAAAGGAGTGTTGAAGGATCGATGTAAAATCGTTACGCAGCTCCAGGGTACGCCCACCTTTGGGGGCGTGGTCTGACCATCCACCCAGCCAACCACCCTACGGGCACCCATCGTTTTAGTCGGAAGATTAATTCGATTTTAAATCGCAATAAACCTGATAATTATAAAAAGAAATATATTATTCTTGAATTAAATAGTAAAAACAATTATATGATTATAATTAAAAATATTATATTAACAGAATAATATCAAGTTAATAATTTAAGTAAAGAAATAACTTTTAAATCAGTTTGTAAATCACTTTAAAAATAATTGTCGTGAAATAACCACGGCCCTTTAAAAATTTCCAGACTACGAAATAAACAAGGGGGTGGAGACAATTCCTCGGGCACCAATTAGGTTCGTCAACAGGCACAAAACAAAAAACATAAACAGAAAAATGTAAACAAACAAACGAAACGTAAACAAACATACAAACAAACAAACAAACATACAAAATGACAAATATGCAGATGATACAAACATTCAAATGTAGGAAAGAGACGCCATCTGACTTTGTTGACGGTTGTCATGGTGACCATCAATATCCAAGTTATAACGTCATCAGCTAAATATGTTAATAATAGCAATAATATCAATATTAAATCAATAATAATATTAGTAATAATAATAATAATATTATTAAATCAATAATAATAATTATAATAATATGATATAATGATATAATAATAATGATAACACACGGATAATTCAACTTCAATCGTGCGCTAAGTCATTCGTTGCGTCTCTTGTCATCTTGAAAATTAGATTTAAGGATTGTTGAGATTCTTAATACCTAATTTATATTATACGTATGTAATATATAATCATTATTATTATTATTATTATTAATATTATTATTATTAATATTATTATTATTATTATTATTGTTGTTGTTGTGGCTGTTGTCTTCCTAGTCTCGGCAGTCAGAGCGGACAATGACGTATGATTAGGGATAACTCTATCAACGCTGCCTGCCTTTTGTTCAATTAGGAGAACACACGAGATGTACACTCGTGTGTGCACTCAACCACACATCTGTCCGACCAATAGCAGGCTGGGGAGTATGAACGAAGTGGGAGGGATCAAACCCTGTGTCCCCCTACCCTCTCCAGAAGACCACGTGATACTGCCAGGGGCGATTTCGTTTTTGCTTCTCTGTCCAATGGTTGTAATAAAAATTAGCATAATCTTTTTATTTTTGTTTCTGTCAAACAAAATGTGAGAAAAATAAGATGTTTCTTTGTTTTTTTTTTCTGCAATACGCATATCAGCATATGTAGTACAAGATGTATTTATTTGTTAATGAATATTTAATGATCCCGATGCTGATAATGATTCTGATGGTGTTTAGGACTGATACCCTGATGGACATCATCCAGCAGCTCAAAACTGGTTAATAACTATTACTTGTGCTTTGTATTTTCGGTTCCAAAACTTTTATTTTTTATGAGATCATTATTTAAACAAATAAATAAACAAATAAATAATTTATTTTAAAAGAAATTTTAAGAGTTTAACCATCACCTTCGTCGTCGTCGTCGTCATCATCATCCATTATAATCTATGATCACAATCATCGTTAAAATCGTTAATTGTAGGCTTGATGGGGCATAACCCATTGAAATACTAGCGAGATCTAGCGAACAATAAATAATTGAGTCTTTAAAAAAGTTCACCTAGCGAATAATAAATAATTGAGTCTTTAAAAAAGTTCACCTAGCGAACAATAAATAATTGACCCTTGAAAAAGTTCACCTAGCGAACATTAAATAATTGTCTTAAAAAAGTTCCCTAGCGAACGTTAAATAAATAAGCGTGGAAAATTCGCCTAGCGAACGATAAATAACTGCGGAAAGTTCACCTGGCGAATACAAAATACAAAATAAATTTCCAATGTTTAACTTAACAGTTTTACAACCATCTATCATATTACTTATGGGCTCACAAGATATGGCTTTATTTTAAAGAAACAGTTCTTACGTAATCAATTATAAGTTTATGAACTAAAATTCAATAATCTTTTTAATGAATTTCTTCGGATAACAATCTTAAAAGATCTAATCTTAAAAATTTATGAGCGTAGCACTTTATTTAAAATAAATAAACCGCATCTATGATCGTTTTCCTGCGATCCTCCGTAAAATTTTCAAATATCATGGGATGATTTTTCGTTTTGTGTATATTTATTATTATTTTTTTTTTACTTTTGAGATATTTTCAATAAAATGAGTAGGCACGAAGTAACGGAATCAGACATGTCTCAGTCCTTCAATGGCGGACAATTTGACTCCTCAAAGGACTGGACCTCGGACAGTGAACTTCAGAAAGAAGACGATGGAGCTGCCCGCTCGCACAGAAAGAGAACGTTGCCAGAAATAAGAGAAGCGGCAGCCGATATAGCAAGACGTTTGAATTTCTCACTTGAACCCATCACGCCGATATTGAAAGGCAAACGTCCGATCGATACATCGATAGCTTCTGGAGGTGCCGACGAGAGCATGGACTGCAGTTTCCAGATCAGATGTCCAGCGGGTCTGACATTCACAACCCCGGACTCGCCGATTCGCACTCCAGAGCCCAGCTACGCTCCCTCGACTAGACTCAGACTTTTAGGGAGACGTACGCTGAGACTGACCAGCACCCCTTTCAGACCGCCCGGAACAATCGGCAACGATGTAAGAAATCTGTCCGATACTTTCGACAGCATTAGCGGGGACTCCAAAGTGGATTTCGGCTCGGAGATGGATGCCGACAAAAGTGGAGTGACTGAAGAGGCTCCAGAAGCAGAGACTAGTTCGACAGGATTGTCGTGGAAGGAGGGAATGAGCAATCTCATCGGAGATATGAGTGCCCCATTCAGGCTACCCATTCACCCGAGCAAGCATCAAGATCTCAAAGCCATCTCCCCCGGCACGATGGCCGGCTTACTAGATGGAAAATTCGACAAAATTCTGGAGAGGTTTCTGGTCGTGGACTGCAGATACCCTTTCGAATACGACGGAGGGCACATAACCGGTGCCATAAACATCTTCGAGCAAGATTCTCTACTGGAGAAATTCTTTTCATCGTCTTCCACCGAAGATAATGTCGACCATTTGGTGGTGATCTTCCACTGTGAATTTTCCTCCGAAAGAGGTCCAAAGCTGATGAGATTCATGAGAAACCACGACAGAGAGACCAACCAATATCCGATTCTAAACTATCCCGAAATGTACCTGCTCGAGGGCGGATATTCTGCATTCTTCAAGGTCCATCCGACCCTCTGCGAGCCCCAAAACTACGTGCCTATGCTCCACCCGGACCACCAAGATCAGCTTCGACTCATGAACTCCAAGAGACGGGGTGTCCAGGAAGCAAGGGCGAGGAACAAGATGCTGTGCCTCCAGAATCTTTGCAGTCCAAGTTTGTAAATAAAATCCAATGTCTTTGATAAACTTTTATTCTTCGGTTTAATATCATTCCTGTTAGTATTAGCTGTTTTATAACGGCCCTTTGAAAGGATATTGTTTTGAAGCGATGTACAATTTTCGGCGCACGAACTATGTTGACCTTATACTAGGCAAATAATAAAGAGAGGGATTGGCCAAGATGGTGTATCTAAGATTCTCGAAAAGCGTATTACGTTGCATGCAAAAGTAATTTTGATACACACAAGTTTGTTTTTACGGCCATTACCACAGCCTGCGTACGAAAACGTTGTGCAGATGTTTTATCAGAGACGGAAACAAGTAACGGAGGGCCGAGTGCAAGTAGAAGTACTCAAGGTCCAAGTACAAGTACTCGAGGTAGAAGAGCAAGTACTAAGTACCCCATCTCTATGTTTTTAGATCAGTTGCAAGTCCATCAGTGATCCACAAAAATGTTGATAACGTTGATAAGAACCTACACACGACGATCGACTTTCGTTTGAAGTTGAAAATAATTGCGTAACTATAGAATCTATTATAACTTGCAAACCGATTCTTGGACAGTCAGATTGAAATTATTATTTTACTTAATTTATTTTTATTATTACGGCTGACCTCAGGAATCGAACCCACCACCCGCATGCGAATTGACCGCAAGACGATAAATTATTTACAGGCAAAAATAAAATTATGATCATTATCTGATTGCAGGTTGTAACATTTAATGTACATAATGAACATAATCATCATCGTCGTCGTCTTCTTCTTCTTTATCATCATCATCACCATGCATTGACCAGTCAGTCTTCATCATCATCATCATCATCATCAGCACCGCCATCATCTTCATCATCATCATCAGTCATCATCATCATCCTCAAACATCTGACCCAGGATGGAGAATCGCGCGTGGAAAGGCCGCGCCTCGCACGTGAGAAGTTCGTGCATGGACACGGAGTACGCCCTTCGCTTGACCTTGTAAGTCGTCCGACCGTCTTCCTTGGAGCCGCTAGCCTCGTACCTCAGTTGGGGCAATTCCCCATCGGAGGCGGGGCAAACGGAACCGGCCCTCACGCCGCGGGTCGAATTCGTGAAGCCGCCGCCGATAGGGGGGTATTTGCCGAGCAGCTTGGAAATCATCGAGGAGGCGTCGTCTTCGTCTTCCTCGCCCTCTCGAGACCCGAGGCACACGGGCAGCGACCCGGAAAGAAACGAAGGCTTGGACGGACAGAAGCCGGTAACCAAAGAAGTCCGACTCGCTTTCGACGACAGAGAAGAATCTCCCGACGGACTACGATTGACGTCGGCGTCAGCCGCCTGTGCCGTCGACTCTATGACGACGGCTTCCCCGACGTCGCCGGCGGCAGACGCTCGGCGCGCTTTCGTCCTGAGCGAGTCGAGGTCCACACTCACCACCGTGTAGTCGTCGTCATCGTCTTCTTCGCCGAGGTCGACGAGTCGCGTCAGGTCGACGAAAGACGTCGATGATCGCAAGTCGTCCAAGTCCTGCTGTCGCTCGTGGCTGCAACAGTACAAGATGGAGGCGTCGATGGGATGGGCTTCCGTGTTGAAGACGTAACCACCTAGCGAATGAAAAAAAACATTTTGGTTACACCTGGCGAATGGAAAATAAAAAGCCGAGCGGTTTTTTTTGGTTGTGACCCACGCCCATGAAGTGAAGGAAAATGAAGTTATAATTATTAGAAATAAAATTATGATTATCGATTATATTATATTATGATCGTGACTGTTTATACCTGTCAGAAAATATTTAATCAGTTATTTTATTTATTTATTTTTCCAGGTAATAGAAATGCAGATGGTAATGACAAGGATAACCATCATTTCAATTTCGTGAAAGTCAGTTAAAACGATTATTTTTTAGTAATTTCGAAACAATTTCGGAATAAATCACGTCCTAAACTTTGAACCGATCGCCAGGAATAAAAAATAATCCCGGTGAAAGAGAAACGCACCCCCCCACCCCGGAAATTCCCACCCACCTGCGTCCACGAAGCACCTGCCCCTCGTGGTCATGATGGTATCATGAGTCGAGCCGTCGTTGTGCACGAAGTTGTCTTCGTCGAAGATCAGGAACAGGTACTTGAGGGTCTCGGCCAGGAAAAAGGATTCCATCCGATTGTCCAGAGAATGGTCCTTGACGTTTTTCACCTAGGGGAGGTGTTGTAGGAATGAATGGATTGCAAATTTATTTTGTAAGTAGTAAAAATATGACTTGCCAGTATGGCATTAAGCTGATTAATATTTGTGTTATATTATGATATATTGCACTCTGATATGTTATTATTATGGATTTTTTTCATAAGAGCCATTTTTCGTCTGCTCTCTACGGACCTACCGTGGCGTATCCGCAGGGGGTCCGGCAGCTGTACTCTATGGTTTCGACCACGTCTATGGCCATGTCTATCAGCGACGGATCTCTCGTGGCACGATACAGATACATTATGCTCTCCACAAACTCTGCAAGGATGCAAGAAAAACAGTCTAACAAAAATTTGAGAGATCACTGATACCATGTGTACTACTTGCATATATATGTAGTACATATACAAATCCTATTGAGATGATGATATTCATGATATCAGATGCAAAGGCATCACAATATTAAGCTATTTGGGCTAGGGTTAGGGTCATTGTCAAGGTCATTTCCCCAGCTATGTCAGATAAGCTAATCGGCTACTCCATAAAATATCTCACAGCTGGGAAACAAGACTCTATGATGATCATCTGTCTACGTTCTACAATAAACAGATAAACTGTCCATCCGTTAGGCGTATTCCTACCAGGTCTGAGTGGGTAGCCCTCCCTCTGCGGGTGGGCCTCGGCCTTGGGGATGTTGTAAAACTCTGGCATGAAGCCATACTGCCTCCAGATCTGATGGTAGTTGTGAAGGCTCTTCATGGCACTATCCAAGTCTCCCATGAGACTCTGAATGAATGAACGAAAGAAAGAAATAAATTATGGAATGATTTGATTATTTAATCAAATATTAATTAAAGATTTAATAAAAATTAATCATTAATCCAACCATCCATTCCACACTGTCTTTACATTCACTGTCAACATCACCATCATCGCCATTCAAAATCATTATCAACACCACTCAAAATCATCATCATCATCAACCCCCACCTCATATGCACATCCATCGGTCCTACCAAAAGTCCGGGCCAGAAGGCTTCCAGAGACTGGAAGAGTGGATTCGTGATGCTGCCCTTTTCCATGTGGGCCCAAAGGTACCAATCGTCCTTCTTTAGATGTTTCTCAATAGACTCCTTGTAATCTAAGAACAGATAAGGTCATCCTTATCGATTGTTATTGTCATCATCATCATCATCGTTATGTTATTGGCTGACTACTGCTTCATTCTAGGATCCGCCCGGATTTAAGCTCTCAAAGACTTGAATGTTTACTTAACGTAATAATAATTGTTATTATATTTTTATTAGTATTTAATAATAGTTTAATATATTTGAATAATGTATTTTCCAAACACCATGGATTACAGGTCTCTGGCATGGATAGGGCCAGGAAAATAATTACGGTCAGAAATGACACAAAAATATCGGCCATGGATTTAAAAATGTATTACTATGATGAATTCTGAAGTGTTGAGAAATATCTTGATATCGCAAGGACGTATTTTTGCATTTTACTAAAAAAAAATTTCCTAATAAAAGAAATAATTGATTAATTAATTAATTAAATGATTGATTGATTAATGACACACGACATAATTAATAATACATAAAGGAGAAATCATAATACCAATAATAACACTAACCGATAACACTTATACTACTATTAATGATAATAATAATAATAATAACAATTAACAACAACAATAATAGTAAGCTAATAATAATAATAATAAGTTAACCTACCCACGAACATCTTCATGAGATCGGGATATCCGAAGAGCATGGCCCCCTTGACCAGATACTCGAAGTAGGAGTCCACCCCGGCACCTATCGTCGAATCCAGGGCCGTCCACTTGCCGGTGAAGACGTCGATGTGGTTCCCCACGAGGCCGAGACCGGACTTGTGGGACCAGAGACTCTGGAGAGCCCGGAGGGCCTTTTCCATGAAGACCGTGGCCCCCGTCAGCTGCGTCAGGGCCCCGAATTCGACGAGGAAGGTGCCGACCCCGGCCGTGCAAGTCACGGGGGTCTCGCCCTTCGGGACGCCGTACATGAGGTTGATGGTCCCGTATGGCATACCAGTAGGGGTGTCAAATGCTGCTCCGATGGAGGGATTTTCGATTAGTTTTGGATTAGTTTGAGTTGAACGAATACTAATTTATTCAAAGTCTAATCGATTTGTTGATGTATTAATTTAGTTTTTTAAATTTGTTTGAAAGAGATTCTAATTTTATAAAAGCTTGATTTGTAGTTAGAAAATTATCGGGAAAATACTGATCCCTAAAAGTCCAATTAATTTGATAACATAGAAAGAAATATTCCAAATCCAAATGCCAACCTAACATGCCTAAAAATCTTAAGAGCACAGGAAAAACAAAAACAACCCAATGGATGAATACTGTCAATCACCTGGTAAGAGTTTCCTGGCCACCTTTTCGGCCAATCGGAGGAGGGGACCCGAACAGGGCCAGCCCTCTTCGAGCTGCAGACCCCCCTTCTTGGACAAAAGGTGAGCAGACAACAGTCCCCCAACAACTGTAATAAACAACAACAACAACAAATGTAGCTTAAAGTTGTTTTCTAAATTTTATCACAAAAATGGCTATTACTAGGAATCACTAGATCATTAGAAATACAGATTTCATGAAAACTCATATAGTCTTTTGTTGATCTTCAATGTTTTAATAACAGGATATGTATATATGCATATAGAATATATAAATAAATAAATAAATTGATTTTCTAATACCAAACGAAATATAAGATACAAATAACTTAATCAATTGTGACAACATCCAATTTCTCCATTAATATTTGTCCTATAATGCTGTAGAACTGCATTTTGATCTTGCATTCTGCTATTTACAATAAGGCCAAATTCTGAGTCATACCCAAATTTAAGCCTTCATTTTTGGAAAATCCATGTCACTGGTTAATGCAAATATTTATGGCTGGTATAAATATTATAGAACAGTAAATAAATTAATTAATACGTTGGTTTTTTAAAAATATATTGAATGCACAAAGATTTTTTTATTATCATAATTTTCCTAATTTATTCAGACTTTAATGAATAAATAATTAAATATTTAAAAATTTAATCAATAAAATTAATTAATTAATTAAATAAATAATAATTAACGAATTTATTAATAAAATTAAAAATTTATTAATATACTTAAAATTATAAAAAAAAATAATATATTCAGACTCTTTCTCTGCAAAGCTCCACAAACCTCTGCTGCTACCAAATACAAATCAAGCAAGCATTCATATTTAGTATATATATACAAATCAACAACAAGCACAACTACTGCAAAATGTCTTACAACAACAACAACAACAACAACAATAAAGACAATGACGAAAGCCATCTGAAGAAGCTGTTCATTGGAGGATTGAACATGGAGACGACCAACGAAAGCCTGACGGCCTTTTATTCCAAGTGGGGTGCCGTGGCTGACTGCAAGATAGTCATGGATGCCAACAGCGGACGCTCCAAGTGCTACGCGTTCTTGACCTTTGCCGATGCGGAATGCCTCGACAGGTGCATGCAGGAGAGACCGCACGTTGTCGACGGGAAGCAGGTCGATCCGAAGAGAGCCATGCCCAGGAAGGAGATTCAGAATTCGGAGGCGAAACAGCGAGTGAAGAAGATTTTCATCGGCGGTCTGAAAGACCTGACCGTAGAAGAGGTAAAGGAGTACTTTTCCAAGTACGGGAGGGTGACGGCCTTTGACATCGTCACTGACAAGGCCACGGGCAAGGCGAGGGGGTTCGGTTTCTTGGCCTACGAGGACACGGATTCTGCCGACAAGACCGTCTTGTTGAAGTATCACAACATAAGGGACGTCAGAGTCGAAGTCAAGAAAGCAGTAGAGAGAGATGGGAGGAAAGGCCAGGCCAACGGTAGGGGTGGAATGCACCAGCCTAACAACGTTCCCATGCCTCAGGGGGCTTACGGAGGACAATACGCATTCCAGCCAGAGATGCAGGGGGAGTACGCCCAGTGGAACATGTCGCAGATGTGGAATCAGTGGTACACCGGGATGGATGCCGGAACGGGATACACCCTGGGATCGGGATACGGGAATTCCCAAGGAGGCGGAGTCGTGAGGGGAAATGGGCATGCAAACAGGCTGGCTGCTGCTCCCTACCAAAATGGAAATGGCAACCATCATTATGCATCTGCTCCTTATGATGCCAATGCTTTTGTTAATCCTTATGGCACCAGTGCACCATCTGCTCTTCCTCAGGGCGGTGCTCCTTCAGGCGTTCCTCAATCTTACGGATCTAACGCCAATGCTGCTGCTGCTCCTTTTGTACCTGGTACTGAGATTAATTATGCCCAGAAATAAGTCCAAAAAAGGACCCATTTGTAGTTGTTTTTGTTTTTAAAACCGTTGCTTGGCAAGAAACTTACGAAAAGCGGAAGTCAGAATCTCAAGTAGTAAAGCCTTTCTCTGGCTTTAATATAATATTATATAAAATATAATGTAATTCTTGAATAATCACTTGTTTTAGTTTCTGGAATTTGTTTTTAATTAATTAATTGTTATTATTTATATTATCTGATGTTAAGTCATAAATACTACTGGTATTAAGTTGGTTTTATTTATTTATTCGAGATGAACGAAGGGCCGAGGCCTCTGACACGTTCCGAAAAACAAATGAAGAGCGAATAAAACATAAACAATTCTAAGTTGATAAATATTCACGAATAAATTTATGGATATTCATATACAACTTGGACTTAAAAACCCTCGAAAACTAACACCTCATCTGTGATTTATGCCTATGCTATAAAATATTCCATGGTCTTGTTAAATATAGTATTCCCTAGGTTTCTCGCTTCCAGAACCCGTGGTCACTCCCTTCGCTAATGACAAAGAGGAATGTTCCACCAGTCACGGGCAGCATTTCTTCACCAACCGAATTATCAAACCCTGGAACTCACTACCATATGATGTCATTAATTCCTCAACATTTTCTCATTTCAAATTGTGCCTTTCTTAATCAATAACCACCTTTCCATTAAGTAAACTTAATTTACTGTTGACACTTGTTGTTGATTCTGTTTCATTCTATTGTTTCACTCCGTTGACAAATGCCATATAAAATAATATAAGTGA
Organism: Hirudinaria manillensis; assembly: GCA_034509925.1. NCBI lineage: Eukaryota > Metazoa > Annelida > Clitellata > Hirudinida > Hirudinidae > Hirudinaria > Hirudinaria manillensis. The sequence goes on along the minus strand of CM067529.1, from coordinate 11,738,347 downwards.
TCAAAAAGGATGACCCTTCATTTTGTTTAGGAAAAATATAAATAAAAAATAAAATATAACTAGTACTCCTGCATCCAGTAATATTAGAATTAAGTCTGGCTGAGCAATGGTTTTTAACATGTCCTATTACTATCGTTAACCAACTTAAATAAAGATTAAATAATTTTTTAGATAAATTTAAATTATTAAATCATAAAAATGTAAAAATATTTTTACAACAATCACATATTTCGTTGGCTATAGCTCCATTTAAGTGTTTAAAACGGATTTTAATAAATAGTTTTAAAAATTAATTAATTTTACAAATAGAAATTAATTTAATAAATTTTAATATTCAGCATCTTTTTATCTGAAATTGAACACAAATCAACAAAAATGCAGACTGAAAGTTACACATAACGTAGTCAAAATCATCTCATTCTGTCTGCATTCTGATTTCAGAGAAGTCTAAATAGTAAACGTTCAAAAGCTGTCTCAAAAAATGGCCAAAAGGATGCCAGACTTGGACTTTCAACTCATAAATTGTTTCAACCAACTCCAAGTAAATGATGCGTCCAAAAATTACCAAAATCTCAATTTCTGCACTGACGTCCAAGAATTGTTTGCCAACATGAACCTTAATGGCAGCAGAGGCGACCCTGGACTCGGATCGATCTCCTCCCTGGCTGCCCTGACCGACAGGATGTCCTTGGTCGACCCTGGACTCGGATCGATCTCCTCCCTGGCTGCCCTGACCGACAGGATGTCCTTGGTCGACCCTGGACTCGGATCGATCTCCTCCCTGGCTGCCCTGACCGACAGGATGTCCTTGGTCGACCCCCAAGCGACCCCCTACGACCCCGAACTCTCTCGGAATGATAACCCGCACTACTACTCCATCAACGAGCAGCTTTTCCACCTCCACCTTGAGAGAGTGGCCAGGAATCATGAGGCATGAAGCTGATAAGTGCTGCCTGATGATGCGTGCATTTTTTTTTATAAGACGCATTTTGTGAGCTTTTTTTTTAGTTGGTTTCTTGTAAATTCAAAAATGAATAAATAAATTCTTGTTTTGAGCACTTAACTCCATTGGTGTCTGACCTCTTTTCTTAAATCAGATTATAATATAATATAATTATATATCATTATTATAATATAATAATAATGTAATTATTTAGTGAACTTGATTTTCTGTTAACAATGTTGTTTCTGTTTCACTCTATTTCCTGTTGTCTAACGCCATTATAAAATGTGTGAGTGGTTGTCAGATGACCACTTACACATTTTGCTTAGAAAATTAAATAAATAAAAAATAATTAATATAATATATAATTAATTCTAACATCATGCCTTGTTTGTTTTTTTTTATTTCAATTTATTCATATTTTTTTCATATATGGAATTAAAACGAATTAAATCGTTAGCACAAGTAAACATTTTCATGAAATATTCATTATTTGCAATTCAAGCATTTGATTGTAATTGATTATTAATAATTATAATAATAAATATAAATATATATATATATAATTATTAATAATAATAAATTAATTAGTAATAATTAATTAATAATTATTAAAAAATGATTATAAAGAAAAGAAAATGAAACTCTTAATGACTGCCAACAGAGTTAATGAATGCTAATCTTTTGCAATTCAAGTAAATATCTGATAATGATGCAATCCATTATAATTATCATAATCAATTATATATAATAAATAATGTAATTAATGATAAGCTTATTAATGTAAACATACTCTGAGTAGTAATTGATATTAATACAATCTATTTTAAACAATACAAAAAATTAACATGATTAATACTATACCTAATAATAATAATAATAATAATAATAATAATAGTAATAATAAAAAAATAATAATAACATTGTTATTATTGACTATTATTATTATTGAATAATAATGTTAATAATAATAATAATAATAGTAATAATAATAATAATAACAATGTTAATAATAATAGTATTAATAATAATAACAACATTATTATTATTATTGACTAATAATGTTAATAATAATAATAATAGTAATAATAACAAACTCTTTAGTAGAGACATTGAGTGCACTCAGATCCAACCTCTGATGTTGGTTTCAAAGACAGAAACATTGAGGTCCCTATCGAAGTCCAAGGTCTTGAGGAGCATTTCAACAGCCCGTCGAAACTCGGTTTGGTTTCCCATGACGACCAGGGTGTCCAGGGAGTCTATCAGGGTCAGGGAGTAGCTGCAGGGTGGGTGAGGGGAGAAATTGTTTTATTCATTCATTCATTCATCCATCCATTAATTAATTAATTCATTTGATTAACTTTGTTTTCTTTTTTATTCATCTTTTTGGAGTCATCAAAAATAAAACAATGTCATAAAATTGGAAAAACAAATCTATTTGAAAAATTATCTATTTATTTATTTATTTTATTATTTATTTAATTGAAGGCAGACAGAGAATAGATGCTTATGAATTAGATGTAGACAACAGACTATTCATATCAGATGCTGGGTAGGAAAATGGTTTTTATTTATTTGTTCATTTATTTATCTATTTATTTATCTACTTATTTATCTATCTTTTTTTTCCAAGTTTATACATTAAATTATCTAAAATATTAGACGGAGTTTCATTTGCTTTGTGATTATAATTACTGTTTCATGTCAGGCAAGCTTTCACTGACCAAGATTTCTAAAAATGTGCCACAGCTGACATTAGAAGCACAAGATAATTGGTTCTGTTTTATCATCAGATGCAAATAACTAATGAAACTGATATGAACTGATAAGAATAGAAATGGCAGACATTTAGATGCATCACTATTATGCAAAACAATACAATACAGTGCAATACAAAACAATACAATCACTTCATTTTCAGACAATCTTAAGAGATTCTAAGATTATGAGAACCTTTTCAATAACAGCAAAATCAACACATAAAGTTAAATAAAATGATATGAACTTAAGGCTGAATTCTTAAACATATTATGTTACAAATTAGAATGCATAAAATATGTTAAGTATGTTTACAAAGTTGTAAAAACATTCACTCAATGCTATGTTACAAGGAAACATCCAAACAACCTTCCCCAAGTGTCCTGCCCGTCACAAGTCAAAGGTCGAAGTTCGTCGAAAGGGTAGGCATGTTCCATGTAACCCTGGTAGGCATGGTCAAACATTTGCTTCACCTTGTTCCTTTGAAAACAAGAAATCAGAATTTTATAAACTTTATGGTTGCTCGGATATTTGGACAACAGAAATCTAAAATTATTCACTGAGGAAAACAACTTTTGCTCCAAGCAAAATGAAACAAAGTCTCCAACAATAAACTGATAAACAAGTTTTATTAGGCAAATTTTAGAAAATTTCATTCTTCCTCTTCCAAATCAAGCCAGGTATAACTTTCAAGACATTTTCAATTGCTTCACAAACATTCATTTACGTTGACCAAGCAAGTGCTAATTTAAAACAATTAAATCATAACACAGTCTAATGAATTCAGTAGACTATTTCTCCTAAAGTTTTCTAAAACTGCCGACAAAAGCTGTCAGAAACTAATGGGCATTTTGCTCCAGCAAACTCACTTGTAAAACAGCATAGTTTGTCGGTCATGTTTCTTGGCAAGCAAAGTGAAAAGTGGAAGATAAAGTAGAGTTAAAATAATAAATACTGGCAACTTTGACGAAAATCTTCTCCACCGACAGCCCATCTGTAACACAACCCAGCTTGCTCACGATCATTGCTCGTCAATATTTCCAAAGAATGTTATGTCGATTTACACGTGTCGTCTTTTACATTTTCGTGTCTGCTCTGAATTGTAGCGTTTAAATTGTTAAAAAAAAAGAATTAATTTGTTTTTTTTTAAATACTGTTTATTTTAAATTTATGTTTTAAGTTCTAAGTTCTACGGATTGACTGTTAAAGAATCTCATACTTCCAACACGCAGAAGAGAGAATAAATATTTTATCAAATACTAGATTTCTTGTTTGATCAAGAGGACCTTTTAATTTTGTGAAGCCTCATTTGAAATTCTGAAAAATGATTTTTTCAACGACTTTTGCAATTTGTATTATTAAATATTTTATATGAGAATTTCTATTCCACAAAAGTTAAAAAAACCTTTGCAGCTGCTTCCATAACATCAGCGACGATTTTAGTATAAATAAAATATTCAAACCATCATTTTCAATAAATTACATTTCTCTTATTGAAGTCCTAAATTAAAAAAAAAAGAGGAGAGTTTTATTTCAGGTCATTTCAACAGATCTAAGACAACGGATGGTTTAAACATTAATTCTATCCAAATGATTCTAAAATTTGATCATGCTTTTGAGATTCAAAAGATACCGAAACATTTGGGCGTTTATCCCAGCCATTAACGAACTAAAAGGTGGAAGAAAATATAGAAAAATAAATAAATAAATAAATAAATAAAATTGTTAGAGATTTTAAAAAGATAAAAGCTCCGCACGAATTCGCTCCTTAGCGTGGAATTCTGTCAAAATATCCGAAGGAAGAAATCGGCTCTGACTCGAGTGTCCTGCCATGTTACTTCGAGCTGGTGTGAGACCATCAATTTTTCATGGATTCCGTGAACAAAAAAAGTTTTTTAAACTCGTATTAGAAAAAAAAAGAGTTGAAATTGGCTTATTTCGTGAAATCCCGAGTAAAGCGTGTAGTTGCGATGATGATAACGATGACGGTGATTAAGATCATCATAACCATGATGGCAATAAAGCATTTAGTAAATAGTCAACATTTTACGGATATATAATTTTATATAATTATTATTATTATTATAATTATACTAATTATTCTATTCTATTACTATTATGATTGTGTGTGATCAAGAAGTTGGATTTATTGCAGTAGTACTGGAATGGAAAATTAAATTATTTTACTTTTAAATAATTATTTAATATAAATTATTATAAATAATTCACGGGTTTTAAATTATGGCTTGCAAATTGAAAGCTATTGATATCTTTCATGGGCAAGCCCCACAGAAGGGTATAATGGACACAATCATGTGACGAATAAAGCCGACAATATCTTCATCGTGTCCTGATTGTCTGGATTAGGTTGGATTAAAACTATTGGCATTTTGTCCTTTAAAAATGGACGAATTAATTTATTTAAAAAATAATTAATTAATAACAAAAAAAAAAGTCCACCTTTAAAAAGAAGTCTCTAAGACAGAAGCCCAACTCGACTACTCAGCGAGTGGCACTCACCCACCCAAGCTACCCAACCACCTCACGATGGGTTACGAAAGGAAAACCTTATTCTTTGGAAAATTATTTGATGATTTGTCTCCGATTTCCTATTTTTTTTATGTGAGTGGGCATAATAAAGATTTCATGATAAAAAACAATAATAATAATAATAATAATAATAATAATAATAATAATAATAATAATAATAATAATAATAATAATAATAATAACAATAATAATAATAATAATAATAATAATAATAATAATAATAATAATAATAATAATAATAATAATATTTATAGCAGCATTTGGAATTTTATTCCCTAACCCGTCCATCTTGTGTAGCGCCATATATTCGGTCCTTTAGCGCTAAATAATGCAGGTGCGCGTTCAGCGGGATGCCGCGGCAAAAAATAGAGGAAAAAAGAAAACGAAACCGAAACCCCTTCGAGCCCTCATCTTGTCTTGCGTCCCGTCGCTTTATTTATAATCTTGTTAAAAGATTTTAAGGGATTTTCGAAGAGATTTCCAGAGTTTTCTTTCTTTATTTTTTTTTTTAAATTTTTAAAATTTCTCGGATTGTTTCAAAAAAAGATTTTTTTCTTGGACCTTCCTTTGCCTTCCTAAATATTTACTGAATAAAAATGGTGGTCATCTAAAGAAGGTTGACATGCAATGGATATAAATTATTAATCTGTTTTTAATTATTAATAATATTTAATAATTATTTGTACAAGTGAATTAAATTAAACTGTTTTATTATTTATATCACTTCAAAACAATTGTCTAAATACTGATTGAAAAAGTTATAGACAATATTAATAATAGTTTCACTAATAATAATAATAATAATAATAATAATAATAATAATAATAATAATAATAATAATAATATTAATAATAGTTTCACTAATAATAATAATAATAATTATCATCATCATTAAAATCGTAATCATAAATAGTAGTAATATAGAACTACCCTAAAAGCCTGGATAGGGTAAGACCAATGTGAAACCCTTGTCCGTCTGCACCTCTGGGTACAGGTGCACTCGTCTCCCCGAGAGAGTTCAGCGGAAGCCTTGTAGATTCGATTTGCTCATTAGGAGGAGTTGTGCCGGATTTGGAGTTTAAATAAATATTTTTTATTTTATTTTTTTTTTAAGAAGAAGAGGAAGAAGAAGAAGAAGATGAAGGAAAAGGATTTTCCACGACACCGGAAATGAAGATATTCAATTTAGAAATGGCTCGGTCAGATTAAGTTGTTGAACAATTTTTTTTTTTGTCGGGATTTGATTAGGTTTTTAAGGGAGTTGGAGAGAATTATAAATATTAATAAAACAATGTATAGGTAATATTTGTAACAAGAATATTTATATATAAAATTATTATAGCCCTATTATATTATAACTTTAACTTGATATTTATTAAAGTATGAACTAATAATTGTAAGTGTTATTATTATTATTATTACTATTATTATTATTATTATTGTTATTATTATTATTATTATTATTACCATCATCATCATCACCATCGGCTAGGGATGGATGAATCCTGAGCACCCACAGTTCCTCTCAGCGATCCACCCAATCTCCGTTTGCCTCTGAAAGCCCCCCACTGTTATTTATCGTTTGAGAGAAATATAAAGATATAAATAAATATATAAATATAAAATAAAATAAAAGCATATAAATATAGATAAAATAAAAATATAAATTTAAACAAAACATAAATATAATTAAAAAACATATGTAAATATAATATAAATATAAATAAAATATAAATATAATTAAAGTTTAAATAAAAATTAAGCGCTGCACGATGTGATACATGGGCAAACTAATTTATTAATTCATTGTTATTGTTGTCTTTATTTTAATAATTGATAATTTCCAATTATTACCGTTAAATTATTATTATTATTATTATTAATACCAAACTCTTAACAAATATCTACTTTAAATAATAATTTAATAAAAACACTTTAAAACACATCTCAAAACATTTACGGTCAGCACGAGTTTAAGGAATAAAACGAATTAAAAAAAAATACAGAGAAATAAATACGAAAATATCACCCCCAAAACACACCCGGACACCAAGATGCGTCCAGGGATTCTATGAACTGCTCGGTCCCTAATCCACCCTTGATTTGCGAACTGCAATCTCTCAATTCTCAATTTTATTTGAAAATTAAATAATTAGTATTTAAGATATTATTATACTTAGCATTTAAGAAATATAAAAATTAAATTGTTAATAATAAATTGAAAAAAAAACCAAACATTACTTGCAGAACAAACCTGACCCTAACCCTAACCTTAACCTGACCACGACACAACCCTAATCCACCTTTGATTTGTGATCTGCAATCTCTCAATTTAATTTAAAACTTAAATAATTAGAACCAGTTAGTTATTTTAAGAAATATAAAATTAAAAACTTGAATTATTAAATTAGGTAAATAAATTGATAAATGAACAAATAAATAAACAATGAATAAATAAATAAACAGATAAATAAATAAACAAATAAATAAACAAGCAAACAAAACCAAGCACTACTCTAAAAACACACCTGACGCCCCCTAAACATTCCCCTAATCCACCTTTGATTGGCGACCTGCAACCACCCAATCCCCTGCTAAGACTTTCGACAATCGACTGCGTCACTAACTCAGACACGATGATAACTTCAGCTTCTATACTTTTGTTTGATTTTAAATTATTTATTCCTTCTTGTTTAGTGTTTTAAATTATGATTTTATTAATTTATAAACAGAAAGTAAAAAAAAATTAAAATTAAAAATACTTTAAAAATAATTAATGTTTAAAAATGAAAATAGAATATAATAAAAGTGTTGGACAGCAAGTTTCATTTGCATGGTTAATTACGTAAAATATTTATTTATTATTTTATAATAATAATATTATTAATATAATAATATATCATCATGTTATAATAATATTAATAATAATAATAATTGTTATTGTTATTTTAATTATTTTATTATTAATGTATTAATAACAAATAAGTTTAAAATGTATGAAAATTATAAATTAAAAAAAAGTAGTTTGGTGAGACCACAGAAAAATCTGGATAATTAATTTTAAAAGATCATTTTGATTCATTTATTTCTTAAAATCCATCATAATAATAGCATTACTAATATAATAACGAAAATTTTGGAAAATATAAAAAATTATTTAGTAATTATAAATAATAATGATAATAATAATAATAACAATCTTAGTAATATTACTCCTATTACTATTTAAATTATTTTGTAAAATAATAATTACAAATTATAATAAAATACTAGTAATAATAATAGATTAATATTAAAATAATATTATAGATTTAATCCAAAACAAATTTACTCCAAGCGATATATTTAAATATTCTTTTCCAGATTTGATTTATTACTATCCAACCAATATAATAATAACAAATTGCGATATCAAAGACATGAACCCGGTTGAACCAAAATGGCGATTGGCACGTGAGGTGCAAAGGATTGCAGAAGGGTGCAATTGATTTCATCAGAGTTGTTCAATAAGCCAAATTATTGTGATTTGACAATTCCATCAGGAATACACAACGAGCCCAAAAAGCACTCCAGCCCCTCACGTTCACACGTACATCACATCAGTTTGTAGTTTGTTCACGCACGTCGTCAGTAGAGACTGCCAGGAAGTCTATATAAGGAGACTTCGATTCGACCCAAGGCAGGAGTTGAACGCTCCAGAGCACAGCTGACGACTTTGGGAGAGATTTTTGAGTTCTTAGAAGGAAGAAGTCCTTGCTTTAGAAGTGAGACTTTGTAAATTGAACTATTTATTAATTAATTTATTTATTTAATTTATTTATTAATCGCTTTGTTTTTATATCTTTATGATATTTCAACAAAATTGCTGATAATGTTTACATATTTTCTTGAAATATGAATTATCTCTGATTTTGTTTCAATTATTTTGTAATAAGTTTTATCTTGTTTACAAAAAAATATCTTATGATCTCTAAATTCAGAATTATTATTATTCGTTATTTTTAAATAATTGTTAAATGCTACTATTTAAATACTAACACTAACATGATATATTGGATCAAATTAGGACAATCATTTATTTCATATAATTTATAATCATTTTGAAAAATAATTCCATTTTACGCAACTTTGCTTATAATTTTTCAGTTTTTAAGTTTAAAGAACATAAATGTAGAAAAATGTCAAAATCAATAAAGTTATTTAACTTAACTTCTTAAAGTTGCGAACCTTATTGGAGGATAAAAACCGCTTAACTAGGTTAATATAATCGCCCCAATTACAGCTAATTATTCACAGATATGAGTAATGGCCAATTTGCCCCTGCTCTTCAAGTTTCCATGCTTCCTTAATCAATTATATTTAATTATTTCGCTATAAAAATTATATTATAAATAAATATAAATAATTTATCTTTACAACAACTAATATCAATATTAAAAATATTAATTATAAATATAAATAACAAGCCATTATATCTATATAAAATGAATCTTCGGATCAAATCGTTGGTCCAATGTCGCCCGACCTAAAAAATATATTTAAAATTATTTACAAACGTTGCACCAATCAAAGTCAGGTCTGAGACATATAAAGCCATTTAGGCTTAAAAAGATAATTTGTGCTTAGGTCATCAAAGCAGGCGGCTTTGGTTAATGTCGAATGAAAAAATTATTATTATGTCGATAAAAAACTGGACTGCCTTTAAGTGATTTTTATAAAAGTAGTTGAAAATTTTTCATGTAAAATTATAAATTAATAGAAAAAAATAATTAAAAATATTGAACTATTTAATTAAAATTGCTAGTATTGCTATTGAGCTTAAAGATGTTATTAATAATAACTACTATAATAACAACATATATTCATAATAATTAATGTTATTATGTGATTATAATAATAATAATAGCTATTATAGACATGTGATAAGGTTGGGACAGGCGCTAAAATTTTACAATTTGTTTAGTTTTCTGGAAAACAGTAGCGTGTAATTGCCCAACGTTTCAGGAAGTATTTCAAGAAAAGAATGACAAAACACATTGTAGGCTTTATTTATTTTATATTTTAAACGTTTGTATTAACCGGAAAAATAATATTAAATTTAATAATTTAGTAATTTTAATAATAATAATAATAATTTTAATAAAGATATAGGTCAGCCTGTAGCTTCTGTTTATATGAATGTTCTCAGATGTGATCAGTCGTTATCAATTAAAAGGTGTTGTGGGAATGTCTCTAATGGAACATTCTGTGGGTTGATACTATAATTGTTTACGCAGAAATAAATTATGCCATCGGTAATAATAACAATGATAATAATGATAATAATAATAATAATAATAATAATAATAATGATAATAATAATAATAATAATAATAATTATAAAGGTGACAATCACGATATTAATACTAATGGTGATAATAAATATAATAATATAGCATGATACCAATGCTTGAAATTAAGTTCCAAATAAAAGTTAATTTTAAAATAATTTCGGAAATGTCGTGATAAATTCTGGAAATATTATTTTTCAATGCTTTTCATAAAAAATACTTAAAGAAACATTTAGTTGAAGATCATCATCTTTATTATTAATAATTTTAATAATTATTAATATTTAATCATTATAATTATTACTATTATTATTAGTAGCAGTATTATAACTATTATTGTTATTTTACATAATTGCGTAATAATATAATAATAATAATAATAATAATATAATATTAATCATTTCTACAGTAATTATTTAAATTTGTTTAATGCTTTGTTTTAATTATGTCTAGACTTCAAATCAAAAACCTGTCGAAAGATGGCGATTCAGAACATCATCTTGGTGTCATTGGCACTCATCTTTGTCTTCACGGAAGCTCTTACAGTTCGTGGTGGTCAGGCTTATACCGGTAATAATAACAATAATAATAATAATAATATTATTATTATTTAATTAATAATAATAATAATAATAATAATATAATATTATTAATATTATAGTTATTATTATTATGGTTATTTATTGTTATCAACGAAAATTATTATATCTAATATATTAGTTGTAATTATTGATATTTTATTATTATTATTATCGCAATAAAATATAACCAATTATTTTAACTAATTTATTTATTTAATTTTAAATTTAAAAAAAACACAAAAGCATCATAAAAACATCCGAACATCCGAACAGAGGTAATCGTAATGGAATTTCCAAGCTTATAAATGCCAGATCCCAGCAATTATCATCATCATTATCAACAACATCACCATCATCACCACCACCACTATCATCGGCAACAACATCGCCATCATTATCATCACCATTATCAACAGAATGACCAGCAACAACATCGCCATAATCATCATCATCATGGTCTTCCTCATCATCATCGTCGTCGTCGTCATCATCATCATCATCATCATCATCATCGTCGTCGTCATCATCATCATCATCATCATCATCGTCGTCGTCGTCATCATCATCATCATGGCGGTTGGCGTAGCGAACGGATATCATCGGTACATTGGCCACGAGAGGAAAGAGGGAGCGAAATGCCTGCCAAACTTCCGGTTTCAATTCACAGCGGAAATCGGAGGAAAAAAAAAGCGTTTCATCCGTTTTTTTTTTTTTATAAAATCTTTATCGTGGATTTTAAAAATAAAAAAAATATGAAATAAATAATTTTATTTTTTATTTTATTTATTTTATTTATAATTTGTGTTCAAATATTTTTTTATTTTTACGCAGTCGCGAATTCGCCAGCGCACGTGGGCGGAAGTTATGGTTGAAATGAGATGGTTTAGGGTCATAATTTATTATATTATTTTATTATAATAAAATATATTATTAAATATAATGAAATAAATTATTAATTTAATATATTAGTGGCTATAAAAGTATATTATAGTTTAAAACAAAGTCTATAATATTAAACTAACATTATTAAAATAAATAATAATATTAATAAATATATTTAATTAAATAATTTTATTAAATAATTATATTAAATAATAATATTATTATTATTATTATTAATAAAATGTATAATTTGTTTTAATTTATTTACAATATTATAACAAATGTCATGAATGCAATTCTACAAAACATGAAGTGGTTGATACCAAACTGGGTTAATTGCCTGAGCAGAGGGCAGGGGTTTCAATTGGAGGTCAATGAGTACAAATTTGTCAATCGAAGTCTGTTGCGGATCTGCATTCAATTTCGGAAGTGTCTTGATGTTGTTCAAGCATAATTAAAATAAAAAATGAATAATTATAAAAATAAAAACAGTAATAATAATGATAATAATAATTAATTATAAATTACGGAAACTCAATAATAATAATGATAATAATAATAATAATAATATTGTTAGTATTCATATCAAGTGATCACTTTTTTGTTATTTTTAATGATATTTATAATTATGCTATTTATTGAATCAATTTACTAAATTATTATTATTATTATTATTGTTATTATTATTATTATTATTATTATTACTATTATTATTATTATTATTATTATTATTATTATTATTATTATTATTATTATTATTATTATTATTATTATTATTATTATTATTAAAAATCATAATGAATTATGCTGCATCTTAATATCACTAGGGTTGTGATTATCACCATCATCATGACCATCGTCGTCGTCGTCGTCGTCATCATCATATTTTCTAAGTAATAATAAATGCAAATTCAGAGGTGACATTATTGATGATTCCTAATGTCATGTCATTGTTATGAAACTGATTCGGTCAACGTCAAGCTTTTAGCAATAATAATATTAATAAATATAACATTAATAATTATAATAATAATATTAATTAATAACATTTATAATTATATTAATAATAATAATAATAAATAACATTTATAATTATATTAATAATGTTCTGGAGTCATAACAAATAATAATATTAGTAAATAACATTTATAATTATATTAATAATAATATTAATATTAAGAAAAATAACAACTTTTTATTGCACAATAGTTTTTAAATATAAACTCGAATATTGCTGTTTTATGTACGTTACAAAAAAATAGCTTTTACAATTGCGACTTATATTTGTTTAATGATAATAAAAATAATAATTAAATTTAATAGTATATATAAGAATAAAAATATTAATATACTTTATTAATAAATAATAAATATTTATAAATAAAATGAAATGAGACTGCAAATCAATTGAAATCATTTTCCTGGCGCAAGTGATAACAAAACCCTCCATTAGCGACATCCAATAAGCATAGGGTGCCATAAGGGCATAAACAAACCGATCGACCAATCATGTGACGAATAAAGCCGACAAGGTCTTCATCGTGTCCTGATTGGCGCCCATGGAGCGCTTTATGTGCCTCCCCAGCTGGGGATATTTCAGCTCAGATTCCACCCAATTCCAAAATTGATGACAGGTCCACGTGAAAGTGAAAGTGAAAGATGTTCCGTCTGGGAAAACCCGGGCTTTTGTTAAGAAACGAAATCGAAATTTAGATCCGCCGAAGTTTTTGCTTCGCGACAAACAATTTAATTTTTTTTTTTATATTTTATTATATTTTATTTTATTCAATTTTAGTTCTAATTTTTTGAATTGATACTTTAAATTATTTAAATTGCTTCTTTCCTGAAGCCATCTTTTGTTCCGGTGCTGATAATGATTGTAATTTCATTGGTATAAATTCTAGCATACGTTTATTATATTATTATTGTTATGATTATTATTATCACATTATTATAACATTACTTTGCATATAATTATTAATTATTATTATTATATTAATATTATTAATATGGTCGCAGGTATCAACATTCCGATTCGTCTCAATATTTTTTAACATATTATTAATAAAAAGTATCAAATACTTCAAACCAATTGAAGCCTATCTGAGGGAAATTATAATTTAAAATATAACTTTAAATATTTATTAATTTAATAATTTTCATAATTTCATTTAACAATTAATATAAAATAAATATATTTACACTAATCTGTTGTCATTATTTATTTACACAAATTAAGAAATATTTATTATTATTATAATTATTATTATTATTATTATCATTATCATTACTGTTGTATATTAAATTACTTGCTAATATAATTATAATAATTATTATATTATCCACAAACAATTACTAATTCCTACTTTAAAAAAAGAAGACATCTCATACAACAGAGATTGACATCGGTGGTGGTTATCAACATATTAAGGTCGATCTAAAAACAGAACGTCACGCGTACTATAATTAGCTCGTGACGGGTCGTGTCTCTAAACTACAAAGAAAATGACGATGATAATGATGACGACGACGAAGATGATGATGATGATGATGACGATGGTGATGATGATGATGTTGATGTCCTCAATCCAGACCAGAATTAAGAATTCTTTTCAACACGATTATAACTAATAAATAAAAAGTACAATAATTGTCATTCTTTAACTATCGCCATCATCATCGTCGTCGTCATCATCATCATCATCATCATCATCATCGTCGTCGTCATTTTTGACATCGCTGTCATCGCCGTCAGCATTATTACATTTGCACGCGTAGTGATTTCAGGATAATATCACAGTCTCGGCATCAATAGCATTCATCTTGAAATGTTGCTCTTGTTGTTGTTGCTGTTGTTGTTATTGTTGTTGTTGTTAGTAATACTTAATTGTGATTCGTCAGCGGTTGCCAACGGCGACCAGGATGCTTCCAATTAACGACCGATTTGCAATTAATTTCCAGCAACAATGGATCCTCAGAAAAGCAGAAGATTCTCATAATTACGGGAACTAATTACGCTCATGACGAAGACGACGAAGATGATGATGATGACGACGACGACGATGATGGTGACGACGACGACGACGATGACAACGACCCTATTGATGACGACGACGTCGATGGGGGCGTCAAAAATGACAGCCTCATTGTCGCAATAAGAGAATTGTCGATTTCAAAGTCATTAAAAAAAAACAATGTTAAAACAAATTGCAATCATAATTAATAACCGAAAAGTACAACAGTAATAATAATAATAAATAAAGAAATAATAATAATAATAATAATAATAATAATAATAATAATAATAATAATAATAATAATAATAATAATAATAATAATAATAATAACCAAAACTTCTACAGGCGATGAATACCCGGACGAGATGATGGATCTCTTGGACAAGGAGGAGATGAGTAAAGTTGAAAGGTCAGTCCCTTTTATTGGCCGCACTTGGACCGCCAATGGTTAAAAAAAAAATCATTTATTTTTGAATTTATTATAAAAGGAAATAGACTGTTAATATTACTTTTATTATTATTATTATTTTTTTAAATTATTATTATTGTTATTATTATTATTATTATTAATTTATTCATTTAATATTATAATATTTAGATCGTTATCTATTAATTTATGCAAATGTTAACTTTAGCATTACTTCATTTCCATCACTGGTTATTCATGAAAATTATTTATTCACGTCACCAACAATTATTGATTGAATAATTTAATTAAAAATTCAAAAATTTAAAATTACTTCCGACCAATCAACAGAGACGCGTCGACCAATGAGGCCGGAATCCGAGGATCACACAAGAACAGGAAGTTGATCTGCTTCACTTCCAAGGACATTGGCGTCTCGGACAATGAGGTGGACAAGAGGTTTATGAGGTGAGACATTTCAGCTGAGGATGACATCCATCCATCCGTCCGTCCATCCGTCCGTCCGTCCATCCATCCGTCCATCCATCCGTCCGTCCATCCGTCCGTCCGTCCGTCCATCCATCCATCCATCCATGCGTCCGTCCATCCGTCCATCCATCCATCCATCCATCCGTCCGTCCGTCCATCCATCCATCCGTCCGTCCATCCATCCATCCATCCATCCATCCATCCATCCGTCCATCCATCCATCCGTCCGTCCGTTCATCTAAGATGACCCGATAACCTTAAATAGTGACCTTCAAGAAGTTTCTTTTGTGACCCCAAAACATAGCGCATCCATCCGGTAAGGGTCATCCAAAATGGACCACCACAAAATATTTTCAATTTCAAACTTCCCACGCCTTGTGCTGACATTGTTAATGGGCGGACCCTAATTACAATACAGCATAATGATATTATGAACATAATAATAAATTTAAATTGTGATTATTGTTTAAATATATTATTATGATTTTAAAATAAATATGAACAAATAAAAACTGAGCCAAAGATCCTATCAGTTGACCAGAGCTTCTGTATTTCTGCGGCAATTTATTATCGCCCATTCCTCTCCCGATGCTTATCAATATGGCGTCGTTCACGATTTGAATATTCTGATCATTTGAAAAAAATAAATAAATAAATAAAGTTAAATCATTAATAAATGAATTATTAATCGGTAACTAGTTTATTGCTAAATGTGATTTATTGTGATATTTATGACCTATTATTTTATGAAGCATTTTATAAACTATTTCATAATTAATATTTTTATAATTTATAATTAATATTGACAAATATCGCAATTATGATCCGATGATGTCTATGACGACAATAATGACAATGACAATGATGTCAATGCTGATGATGATGACGACGACGACGACTATGAAGTCTATGACGATGACTTTAGTGATGATGATGATGACGACGACTTTGACGGTAATGATAATCATCGCAAACACGTTCCCGCCTTTTTTTAACGCTTCAATTAATTTGCCAAGGAACCACGTCTCAACAATACAATGGACAGACGGAAACGTCTGCTTCACATTGTTAAAATTCCCGCTTCCCTCTCACCGTCGACATCACGATCTCAGCCAACTAGACTTTCCATGGCCACTCCACTTTTCATTCATTCTGTCATTCCTTCGTCAAATCTTCAGTCTATCGAAACTGTACCGGAAGAGGAATAAAGCCGGATATGAATATTGGTATAAGGTGCTCCATGGGTGTTGCAAGAATAAGCTACAGTTTTTTTATTTATTTATATTATTTAAATATTTTTTATTTTAGAAAAAGATTTAATAATTCTTAATTAAATTAAGAAATATTTTTAATAGATTAAAGATTGATTATAAATAATTAAATTGTTAATTAAGAATAATTTAAAGCCTAAATGAAGTATAATTATTCTCCATCCAGCCGTTAAATTCCGTATCCCAAAATAATTTAGCTTAAAAATCATTTCAATTTCTTGCGTTCGAATAAATAACGCGAAAAATATACGACAACCAAAGATCAAAGCACCTCAATCTCGGGCACAAATCTAGTGAGAGAAAATTTGGCGAACATATTTTGGGGTCAACGGGCGATCCATTTTTTGGCCCTAAGTATCTGCCCTTTGTCTCTCTGACCTCTGACATCTGAACCCTATCATCGTCCAATTGGCAACGTCCATGAGGGTCCTTCTTTCCCACTCAGCCTATCCTCCTATTCTCCCCCAATTCTTCCTCTCTTGTCCCTGAAAAGCCAGAGTGGCCTCTCCCTCGGCACTCAAAGTAGGGGGTCAAAGCGTGGCTTTGGTTGACTTCTGCAGAGGATATCACGGACATCCCCCCCCCCCCCGAAGCGCTTAATACGGCGTGTTTGGCCGAAGCGGACGTTTGTGGTTGTTTATTTGGGTTTGTTCTACTTTCAAGCTTTATATTATTTTTAAAAAAATGTTTTTTTTATTTATATATTTATTTATTTTTGGCATCTGAATCTGTTCATTGTCTCGGGAGTTTAAACTGTGTTTTAGTGGATTTAATTTTTAAATGTCGAAATTGAGGGATAATGTCATGAGAAAAAGATGGAGGTCGTTATGTTACGTCTTCCTAGCTTAGGAAAGCTTCATCATCTTTTTTTTTCTGATTTTATTGCAATTGATTTGTTAAGGTTTTCTGACTTTTATTTTAACATTATAAATACATCTTATGGAAATCATGATAATAATTTGATATTAATTTTAATATTAAATTAAATATAATATTATTATTAAATTAATCATTTTTAATATTTTTATTTTAAATTAATCTTGGATTTTATTTAATCGAAAATCTTTTATTCCATTTTCATTAAGTAACCAGAAAGTCACCTAATTATCTTAAATGGCACGTCACATAATTATTTTTTAAAATAATTTTCTTAAATAGTTAAGAATTATTAATTTCTTAAATTAATTATTAAATCCGTTTAATAACTGCTTTAATATTAAAAAATTCCTTCTTATTAAAGTTTAATACTTAAATCAGGAAAAAAAAAGATTAATCTCATTTTTAAAAAATTATCTATTTTAAGAACTAAATTTAAAAAAAAAAACAATTTCACTTCCTATTTTTTGTTTAAACCAATGGGGGCTATTTAGATCTCCATCACGTGGGCAACCTCTCAGCCATTTATGATGTCCACCTTTTCAGTGATTTATGTAGCGCCCCCTTCTTCCATCTTTTATACATTTTCAAAAAAAAAAACAAAAAACAAAACAAAATGGCGTGAACTGCCCCTAAAAGCGTTTGCATTGTAAAACTGTGAAAATTCAAAAATACAAAATGGACAAAAAGAAAAACATTTTGCAATAATTAAAGAAATTTCCTTTTGTCAGAAGCTCTTTTCCTTTCAGCAAATTTTAAAAAGCGCCCAACGAAATCCAGAACAGTCCAATGTTCTCTTTCTATACATACATATCTCTGTCTCTCCCTCTCTGATAAAACTTCCTTTATCCATCCATCCATCCATCCATCCATCCATCCATCCATCCACCCATCCATCCATCCGTCCATCCATCCATACATCCATCCTTCCAAGCTATCAATCGTGCTTTTAGTTACGAAAGAGCCGGTCAGCCATCATGGTTCAAACAAGCCAGCCCAACCATGCCAGAACAATAACAACAATAGTGTTATTAATGCTAACAACATACCAGATTCGTGACGTATCGTGTTCGAAACCTAGCAAAGGACTGTAAATGATTGAATCTGGTTTGAACATAGACTAATTATCGAGAGGAGGTTTCTAATGATTTTTGCCCGCGGGGGTTACATTCCCTGTCTCTTCGGGTCACGAAGTGCATGTCTTGTTTACATTTTGTAAAACTCACGAGGGAGTCCCCAGGCTGTTTCTTCCCTCAACCTTCTAATATCTTCAAGTACATCTGCTACTAACATTACTACTACTGAAAATATTTTATTAGCCCTGAAACGATCTTAAAATCCATCACATCATATAGCTTCACCTAATATTTATGGTCCAAATTGGGGTCAGGTATGACCCTGAGACCATGGCATGGATATTGGCAGAAGGATTTTGAGCCCTAATAGTTATTAAATAACATTATGTGATATCAGTAAAGGTGATTTTTCTTGGATTAAGTTGAAAATTATTGCTTTTCCATCGTTTACCGTCCTATCTTCTGTGCTTTTCCCACGTACTGGTTTTGAAAAACTTCTGTATTTTGTAAGACTCCACCTGTACTTTAACTCACATGAAGAGACGCCTCCTATCGTCTCCCAATAAACTACTATTACGACTACTACTACTCAGCTCTAAGACAATCTCCAAAATCATCAGCATAAATCCTCACATAATATTTACGGTCTTCATTAGGATCGGGGATCAATCTGGACCACAGCATTAACATTACGACAATTTGCCTAAAATAAAAGTTAAATCGCCTTAAATAACTTCAATACAGTCATTTTAAAACCACTACTACTACTACTAGAACTACTACTGTAACGACCAGTGAACATTTATCTTCGCAGATTCGGCAAGAGAGAGAGTCTCCATAAACTGTCCGATTACAGCTACGAAGACGACTCGACTCAGGCCGCTCTCAGCGACTCCCCTGACAAAAGATTCTTGAGGTTCGGCAAGCGATTTATGAGGTTCGGCAAACGCTTCCAGTCGACTAAGGAGCCGAAAATGTACTGCCTTTGGCTCTGAGCTGGAGGCCGCCGGACGCATCAATTCTTCCTCTTTCCTAGACTCCTCTGTCGGTTGATCTGAAGCGGAGTTTATTTAAAAGTTAATCGAGATTAATGATTTACTTTACGTTGGAGTTTAAGTCCGAACCTTGGAGAGGAAATGGATTTCATTTAGATCGTGGACGATATTATATTTTGTTTATTATTATCGAACGGAGAAAAATGAATATAAAATGTACTTAGACCTTGCGTTCAGTCTCGTTTTTTTCCTTGAGAAATTTCTGAGCTGGCAGTAATGTGAGTAATAATGAGCAAATGATTGGTGATTGAATTCTAAGCTCAAAATAAATTGGAAATTCCAATCTTTAAAAAAAAAACCCACACATTCTGACTAATAGAATCCTTTTCAGACCAAATGTTTCAATAATAGCAAATAATAATAATTATTATTTATATAAATATAATAATAATAAATATAAAATCTAAATAACTTAAAAGTAGTCAAATGAATCTAAAATTATGCAACATTACCAAAACCTTCCTTAATGATACATGTGTATCCAGTCATATCCTAAATAGCCCAGCTATTATCAACTATTTCCTATAATAATCATAATATAGTTTCTATAATAATTATAATACAATGTTCCTTAATAACAAATATAACCTTTCATAACTCATAATTATTTACAAATATTTATAATTACCAGTAATGTTCGATAATATTCCTTAATGACTGAGCAAGATATCGATACGTCCTACATTCATTCACCCATATGAACACGGGTTGATACGGTTTTGCCTTTTCAGATGATTTTCATTTTAAAGACTTTTAAGAACAAAACAGTTTTAATTATTATTTTAATTAAACTCCATTTGTGGTTGTTAATTGGTTAGTAAAATGTTATGTCACCATTTTGGCCATCATCATCACCACCATCATAATAATAATAATAGACGTTATTATAACCAACCTCATTATTATTATTATTATTATTATTATCTTCATCATTATCGCCGTAGTCTTCGTCGTCGTCTTCATCGTTTTGAAACCATGAGTTACTTTAATTTATTGCGTACAAATCCTGCTCGTTGAGAAGGATTTCAGTCATTAAATTTTAAATCTGGAAAAAATAAATTATTTTTTGTAAAAAAACACAAAAAAAATCACCTTCGATACAAGAAACGATAAAAATTCTCTCGTCAGTTTTGATCGCGCCACCTGTCGACTAATTTCCTTTGATTCGACTTTATTATAATTTATTATAAATTACAATTTATAAGCGTTTAATAGCGTTATTTATTTCAAGTTATTTAATAAATCTTGTCACTTACCTCGATAATTCAGTTCTCAAAGAGTTCGGACTTTCATTTTCGGGTTCCATCACTTAATTCCTGCTCAAATATTTTATTTTTCGAACAATTTTGAATATAATCATCTAATAACTGTAAACTTTCTTAAATAAACTCTGCATACTTTGACCTGTAAATCCAGAGCCCATATAATACAGACTACCAAGAAACCACGCCCACTGCTAATCAAGTGACCAATCAAAAGAGGGGAAAAGGATGCTGACTCCTCCCAACTCATCCATCCTATCCGTGGTTACCAACGACTCAATCATGATAATGATATCTTCAGCATTGCTGTGTATAGCAATATATAAAACTCTAATAAGCATTTAAGAAGGTATTTAAATATTCAAAAGAATCGAAGAAGAGACGACAAATCAGTAAAACAACGAAATGCCAATCTCCGGCAACATCGACTTTGTATTCTCCAAATGTTGACAATTTCAAACAACAACAACAAAAAACAATCTCATCATCGTCGTCGTCATCCTCATCGTCGTCGTCGTCCTAGTCATCATAACTATCATAAAACCGAGTACGTTAAAAACACATATGACGAATAAATAAATAAATAAATAAATAAACAAATAGCAATAATATAATTATAATATAATTAATTATTAATAATTCATGACATCATAAATTCAAAAAAATTGAATCAATTTGCACCATTAACCTTTAATCTTGTGGTTAACTGCAATATAATCCCATCCTCAGATTTATTGGAAATCAAATAAAAATGGGGAAAAATAATTTAAAAATATAAATTAAAAAAAAATATGGCGACCAGCAATCATAGAGATCAACAGATTAGGACTAGGAATGGATGGAAGAATGAATGAAAGAATGTCTGAATGAATGAATGAGTGAAAGAACGAACGAATGAATGAATGAATGAAGAAACGACTACAAGGCTACAATATGAAATGACCTCTGATGTTAATAATGAAAATTTTAATCTAATAATGATAACAACAACAACAATAATAACTGTAATAATATAATAATAATAATAACAATAATAATATAATAATAATAATAATAACAATATTTGAAAGGGCAACAACCATATTTAATTCCTTAATATGATCAGATAGATCTAAATAACCAATACGAGCTTCAATTCAAAACAACTTGTCGACCACCAACAACGAATCTAATAAATAATATTAATTAACGCGCAACAAATTCACCATTGATGAATAATAAACTATTAATTAACAATATTATTAATAATAAAAGATGACGATAACAAGCTCAACACCCTGTCCATCCATCCATCCATCCATCCACCCATCCATCCATCCATCCATAAATCCATCCATCCATCCATCCATCCATCCATCCATCCATCCATCCACACTGATCAACCAAAGATTTTAAAATCATGGCACCAGAAATACACCAGAAAATACTGGAACGAATGAAGGAAGACGACGAAGAAGGAAGTTCCGGTCGTTGAAATAAAGAAAGAAATTGAAAAACTTGGAAGCAACCAATCACAGTCGAGAGACCACCAATGAAGGAGAAACACTCACTCGGGCACCTTTGGGATATGTAAATTTAGATCATCATCATCATCATCACCATCATCATCGTTGTCATCATCATCATCACCATCGTCGTCGTCATCATCATCATCACCATCATCATCGTTGTCATCATCATCATCACCATCGTCGTCATCATCATCATCATCATCATAACGACCTCTTTAAAAAGGCCACAAAGGTTGCTCCTGGAAAAAGTTTCTGACAAGGCATTTATATCCACGGACACAAAAACATATTAACAACAATTATAATAAATAACAGTCATGGCAATAACAATAGTAATAATAATAATAATGATAATAATAATAATAATAATAACAATAATAATAATAATAATAATAATAATAATAATGATGATGATGATGATGATGATGATGTTGCCAGTCATAGCAACAACAACAATAGTAATAGTAATAATAATAATAATAATAATAATAATAATAATAATAATAATAATAATAATAATGTTGCCAGTCATAGCAACAACAACAATAGTAATAATAATAGCCACAAGCTTGATCAAACAAATAGATGTGGAAATAGTCCCAAAAAAAAACATTGCTACGTCCAATGACTCCAAAACCCGAAATCAGAAATGAATCAACGTCAACAAGTCAACATCAACAAGTCAACATCAACATCAACAAGTCAACATCAACATCAACAAGTCAACAACAACAAATCAACAAGTCAACATCAACATCAACAAGTCAACATCAACATCAACAAGTCAACATCAACAAGTCAACATCAACATCAACAAGTCAACATCAACAAGTCAACATCAACATCAACAAGTCAACATCAACATCAACAAGTCAACATCAACAAGTCAACATCAACATCAACAAGTCACGTCAACATCAACAAGTCACATCAACATCAACAAGTCAACGTCAACATCAACAAGTCAACATCAACAACAACAATTCAACATCAACAAGTCAAAATCAACAACAAGCATCGCAAGGACATTCCCCCTTTGAAACTAAAGTAACTCATAACCCCTCTGTACAAGTCAGTTGATGATATGTTAATGTATGCAAACGATATACGCATACATTATGCAAATGACCTTTCAACCCCTTTAAGATCGATTAAAATTATTTAAGAAAAAAAAGTGAAACAAAACAGGACTTCCAAGTACATAAAACTCATGAGTATATGTGGATATATATTTATATCGTTCATATCAGGATATACAATAAAACATGTATGGAAAGGACTGTATGGAAAGAACACATATACATACATACGTATGTATATGTGTATGTACGTGTATGTATTTGTGCGTGTGTGTATGTATATATATATATATATGTATATTCCATATACGTGCCAGATCAATCGTGCAAATGATATGTTTCGTCTCGGAACAAACACTGCCAACAGAATGAAAATATTGCAACATAGTACAAGAGACAACGTACATTGTATAAGAACAACATGCATGCAAATTACCTCGCTCCCTCGAAAGATAATAAACACCGTTTATAATAAAATATGCGCTCATGAATATTAAACTATGGCTGACCAATCACAGGTCAGAACTTTGGTCAGGAGTTTGCTTTAAGGCATAGAAAATAAAGACCAAATATTTACAGGAAACGAAAGAATCCACAAGACCTTCAAAAAATAAATGCAATAAAGGCACTTTTATATAATTATTTATATAATTATTATTCATTTAATTACATTTAAATGAATAATTATTTATATAATTATTATTCATTTAATTACATTTAAATGAAATAAAAACGAATTAATTTAAGTGAAATAATATTCAAATACATGTAAATGTGTACCTATGGCTCCCTTCTCCTGTCAAAATAAACGGACAATCAGATGACGTTCAAGAAACTGAGTGCGTCAAATTCGACATCCAAAAGCTCGAGGAATGCGGGAGGAAGAAGAGGAGGAGGAGGAGGAGGTGAAAGACCACTCGAGGTTTCAAGTGAAAAACAACAACAACAATGACAGCATATTTCATCAACAACTACAACAACAAGAAAGAAAGACAGAATGTTAAGATCAAAGTGAAGGCTAGTTGCAAAGATTGCCAACAGGACTACATCCAGTGCCTCTCCTTCATCATCATCATGACTACCATCACCATGATCATCGTCGTCATCGTCATCACATGCCGCGCACCCACACTCATCCTGCAGAAACGATATCACGGCTCTCCCTTCCTGACCCGTGCCCAAAACGGGGCAAAAGGGTTTCGCCCCTCAGAACGAGTCGTCGTTCGGATTCCCGAGATGATCCTCGAAACTCCACTCCTCGAAGTCCCTCGACTCCGTCGACCCCCCGAGGTCGTCCGGCAGGGAGAAGTCGAGTAAATAGTCCAGATCCCGGACGTTGGCCAGCCCCTCCGCCAACGTGCTTTCGTGGTCCTTCGTGGAAGTCGGCGTGGAAGTCTCGAAGCCCCGCAGAAAGGAGCCACCCGCGGCGAGCTTTTCCGACCTCTTGACGGCATTTATGTAGCTCATCATGTCGTCCGTGTCGACGTGGACGAGGCAGAGCTTCTCCTCGATGTCTGCCAACTTCTGCATGACGTCGGATCCGCAGTTGGCGAGCGACTCGTTCATCGAGAGTTCGTTCTCGAAGATGCTCCTCATGTCCGAACTGGTGAAGACGTAGGCGCCTTCCGAGCCGGTCAGGGAAGTCTCGTGCCCTGCCAGCCACGAACTGCACTGGGCCAGCGCCCCTTCCTGCTCCATGGTGGCGGGGATTCCAGACGAGGGGTGCGACCCTGCCCCCGCATTTTCCTCGTCTTCGTTCGTCTCTTCGCCTCCGTACGTTCGGTTGCCTTCCAACATTTTCCATTCCTCCAAGGCCGGCATCTGAGGGAAGCTGCATCTCTGGAAAGACTGGCCGAGCATTTTGCTCAGGGTGTCGGAGCAGTCGATGGAGTTTCTCTGCGATCGGAGAAATTTCGGGTGACCTCGGTCTTCGCTCTGCGTTTCATCCTTGTCGACGGATTGGGATTCCGTCTTCGACTTCCTGGGTATCACGAGTACTATGTAATCATCCTTCAGCTTGTTCTTCAAGCACTCCTCGTCTAATAGCATCATCTAGAAAGAATCACATTTTAAAAAAAAAAATTTACTTAAAGATTAATCATAAAGAAACTCTTAGAAAATTGTTAATAAAATTTAATATAATATATTATAATATAACATATAATATGACTGATATAGGAATTAATAATAATAATACAGAACTGAAATAAAGAATAAAGGAAAAATATAGAATGTATTGTACTCTGGTCAACCTCAGGCAATGGTTTCAATTCAATCTCAGAAATCTGTGCCTCGACTGCAACTTGATTTGTCGAGGAAGATGAAGATGGTGAAAACGTGGCAGACGATGGAGAGGTTGACACGAAACTATTTGATGACGTTTCTGTCGAAGCCTGTGGTTTTGACTTCTTGGGGGTGATGAATAAGACCAGAGGTGATGATTCTTCTTTCTTTCCAGCTTCTTCCTCTGTTTCATGCTGTGCTGAAATGGGTTCGAGCTTGGATGATTTTCCAAAAAGATGCTTTAGCAGGCTGAGCAGTACGGCAGACCCGATTCCTAGGGCCAGCCCTGACATGATGATGGCATTTGTTGTCTTTGCTGAGGAATGAGAAGTTCATGTTGAATATTTTCAAAAGATTTATGAGCATTAAACCATTTCTTTCACAACCTGCTAGCCGAAATGTCTATCTTATCTAGCGATGCAATGTTTGGGATGTTTCAAAGCATGCAGCAATGCTTGCTATAAATTATAGCATGGTTTTTAGCTTAATCGTTAAGAAAACAGTTTTCAAAAGCGTTCGAATCAAAATTCAATGCAATGGCAATACATTATAAATAAACTCACTGGCCAGCCTTTTTAAGGATGTTGCTTGTACGAATCCAAACATTATCCACTCTTAAATCTCTCTTGGTCATAAACTCAACAAATTTTCAAAAAGCATGCGCGAAAACAATTTAATGCATCAACTTAAAATTGTTTAAAACCACTAAGAAATGTTTTAAATTGAGAATTAAAACCAAAATTTTAACCGATACATTAACGAAACCAATCCACAAAAAACTAGTGTCGCAGGAAAAACAGCAGTGATAGACAAAACGTTTCGAACAAACTTAAAATTTTATTAGGCTCAAAAATGGATAGTTTTTAGGAAGTTTTTTTAAAGATAATATAGTGAATATATTTGAAAGTATTTTGCTAAGTTTACGAAGTGCGTGGCTCAATTTTCGTTCCTTTAAAGTCATTCAAATATGTTGAACAAATTGTGTTTCTAAAGACACGTTATAAATTTATGTAATACCAATTAGCAAAATTGCATCAAAAAGAGATAACTCACGTCAAGTGATTTAGTTAGACTAACATAAGAGGAGGTCAATAATTAATTAGCATTCGTTAGGCCCTTAAGCTGGTAACCGGTATTTTCGAATACATTTAGCTTAATCTTAATTAAACTCGGCTGACAATACTTTAATTGCATGAAATATTTTATTCAAAGTTATTCAATAACAAAACAACATTTTTACACTAATAGCTGCTGGAATGAACTGACTGGCAATTCGACGGTGCATTTAATTATCCTCATAACAATCTTCAAAGACAATGTCGTTCCCCAACTGGTCGTCAAAACTCCATTCGTCAAAGTTGTCATGAAGGGGCGTTGACCCATGCCTATCGGTCGTTTTCACATCAGAAGCGGTCAAGTCATAATCGTCCTTAGAGGGACTGACATTCGTCAAATAAAACGCAGACGGGTACAGAGGTCTGGACAATATCCGGCCGAGTGTTTCGCTTCTTTTGGCATTGTTGATGCAATGCATCATGTCGTCAGCATCCGTATTGACGCGGTTCAATTCCTCCTCTATGATTTCGAATCTCTTCAGTAGGTCAGAGTCGCTTTCGATGGCCGTCTGTCCTTCTTTTATGATATCGCTCAAGTCCAGTTCGCTATGGCCTTCGGCTTCGAGGTTGCCATCCAGCCAGGTGTTGTTCGAATTTGTCTCTCCTAGGAATTCGCCCAAACTGAAGGATCGGGTCATGTTAGCCTCGAGCATTCCACTAGCATCTCCAGTTTTCGTGCATGAAGAAGGTGAAGCAATCTCTGAGGAAATGCCTAAGACGGATGATGGAGTATATCTCTCTTCGTTTTGAGCTTCTAGAGCGCTTTTAAGACTCTCAAATGAGTTGTTATTATCAGTTCTTTGTCTCTGATAATTTGACTTGTCTGAACTGTTTTCCTCTTCATCTCGTGTCTTGGGAGGACTGGAAATTGAGCTCGAAGCGAGTAGCGAGGCATTTGAATCTTCTAGTAGCAGAGATGTTTTCTGAGACTTCGCTAGGCATCGTCTCACGAGAAAGAGGAAGCCAATCAGTAGAGCGAGTCCAATTCCGAAAGACGATAAAATGGTCACGAAGAGAATCCAGATATCTGAAAGTGGAATAAAACTTGTAATTCAATTCAGTTCGATTTATGATTTTATTTGATTTTAAGATCTAAACCGATATATGTGGATATTCGTGCAAAATCATTCCACCTCAAGAGCTCGATTTGCAAGTGAAAGTTATAAATGTTTATTCATGAAAATGCTTCTCTTTTTACCATCGCCGAACTGATTCTGTTCCATCCGAAACTTCTTCTTGGTCGTGTTGATTTTGTTGCTGTTGTTGTTGTTCTTAGTATCTAGTTGTAACGGGCGACTGAAGTGGCATGCATATACCTCGATGAATGTTTGTATTGTTTTGTTATTGTTTATCATCCAAATTTCCACTCTTTAGATCATAAAAGAATCCGAGGAGAAAATCGCTTTTAAAATTTATAAGAAATTAATTTTTATAAATATCGGACGAATTGTTTGTAATTTTAAAAAGAATTGGTTTTATTTTTAAAATTTCTGTCATCGATTTACTGACTGACCTACTTAAGTTCTCGTGGACAGTTTTAGCCGATAGTAGACCAGGAAATAGTTTAAAAATCTCAATGAAATGTCGTAAAAAAATATATTTTATTAAAATTATTATTAAAAATTAATCTATTACATAGTAAAACCACGTGTGTAATATCATAAACGAACGTAATACACAATGTAGTAATACGTGTGATCTTTGCTTAAAACAGTTAAGGCCTTCACTTGGGCTTTATCGCATGGTAACATTGATATGAATTATCTATTATTCCATTAGAATATCTGAGAATTTAAATAAATAATATTTCTAAATATTTTAAATAAAACAAAATTATTTTCCAAACTTGAGAATTTCTTGAGAATCTATTGGCACGAAAAATTACCAAAAAGAAACCACGACTCATTTATCGTCAGACTCAGCTCAGATGGACCGATATAAGAAATCATTTTTTTAAAAATATATTTATTATTATTTTTATTTTTATGGGTTTAAAAAGCAAATATAAAATTGCTTTACATGCTTTCGGTTAAATCTCCAAGAGGATAAGTTTTGTGACGGTTCATTTAGCTGGACCATCATAGAGCCGTGACAGAACACAATTCACGGACGCAGTGGACCGTGAACAAGTAGCTGTGGATTCGAAGATCATTCTATTATCATTTCATTTCCAGAAATCAGAAGCCAGCAACTTGGGAAACCAGTTTTATGGGTTGGGCCACGATGGGGTGGATTTGGAGGGTGGTTTAAAAGTGGGGAGTCTCTTTCTCTTCCAATCATTTCAATCATTTCAATCGATTCAATCAATCACTGATGATATATATTGATTTATGTTGTTCGAATGTTTACAAATTTTTCGGTATTTCCAGCAAACTATTTTTAATCCTCAGAGATTGAAGCCTGGTCATTAACCGTTCTCTGTCTTAGAGATTCTACTGTTCAGTAGGAGCTACCCATCTTCCCACTACAGCATAACTCGGACCGACGTTGAAGTTGGAAAATACGCCAATCTAATAATAACTCGTTGTTTTGATAATCCATTTAATGTCAACAATGTCAGCACGACAGACTGACAGATGGATGAACATCTGAAGAAAATCCAAGATGCTGAATAAATATCCTCTTGCTTCAATTACAACCTGATTGAATTTGTTCCTAATAGCACTTCATTTATGTAGCGCCACATGGAGCGTCACGTCAGAGACGCCTTCGTCTAATTTATTACGTGGCGTTCTTTCCAGTTCGTCGTCCAAATTGGACCGTGGTCAAATGCGGGAGTCCAAATTTTCTCGACTAAATCTTATAATTAAACATTTATCAACAACAACAGCTGTAATAACAATAATAACAGCAATAAAAATATAATAATAATAATAATAATAATAATAATAATAATAATAATAATAATAATAATAAGATTAGTAATTAGGCAATACGGCATATCTCTTAATAAAAGACAGTAAGGCAATAACAATTGTCAAGTCAATCAATAGCAATCAAGTCAACCGAACTGCGCCATCAGCAAACAAGCACCTATCCCCTCAAACCACCCACTCATCCATCCATCCATCCACCACCCTGCCACCCCAATTAACCCCCTTTCCAATCAACAACCCCCTAATTGAACCATCCACTCGATAACAATGATGGATCCTTAAGAGAAGCAGATTCCAATACCGTGGAAAATCCAGTCATTAAGAAGTCGTACGTCACTTCCGTTCCAAGGCGACAAGGCCCGCTTTTCCTCCTCCTCCTGCGACCGGAAACTCCAGGTGCTCGTGACGCGGGAATCATTTATTTAGCGCCTAATAATTTGACCTCGTCTGACGATTGGATGGTTCTGGTTATGCTGTTGTTGTTGTT